>JAUESH010000008.1:14540659-14560905 GCA_032275165.1 Synergus magnus | reverse complement strand
AATTTTAAGAAATTTTGATTTTTTAAAGTGATTCTAAGGGATTTTAATGTTCCTCATTGAATTTTAAAAGATTTCACCAGATTTTAAAAAGATTTTGTGGAATTTAAAAGGATTACATGAAGTTTCAAGAGGTTTCTAGGAATTTTGTGAGATTTTCAGGAATTTTAAGGGATTTTAGAGCTTTCGTGAGATTTAAAGTATTTCAAATCATTTTAAATAATTTTAAAGAAAAAGTAGTAAAACTAAGGGATTTCGTGGAATATTAAGAAATTTGAAGGAATTTCGTAGAATTTTAAGAATTTCTAAGGTATTTCATGAAATTTTAAGGGTTTTTAAAGATTTTCGTGGAATTCTAAGGAATTTTAAGGCATTTCTGGATATTTCAAGGAATTTTAAGAAACTTTGAAAGATTTCGTGATATTTTTATGGATTTCAAGAAGTTTCTATTAATTGTAGAGATTTTTACGAATTTTAAGTGCTTTTAAAGTTTTTCGCGGAATTTTAAAGGATTTTAAGAGATTTTCATATTTTTGAGAAAAAATCGGAGTCTAGTAGGTTTAAAAACTCTAAAATGACCTTTTCCTTTAAAAAAGTAACTTATAGTGACTGTTTCTTAAAAAAGTGACTTATAGTGACTTTTTCTTTAAAAAGTGACTAAAAAGTGACTTGCAAGAAAAAAGTGACTAAAAGTGACTTAAGTGACTGTGTGTCAGCCCTGTGTACACTGTACAGGAAGTTGTAGAGGAATTTTCATTTGAATTATAGCTCTATCCAGAAAGGAACATTTGAATTTTCCTGTACACTGTACAGGAAGCTGTAGAGGAATTTTAATCTGAATCATCTAAATATTATAAGCGAATGATTAAATTGAAATATATCTCCACTGAAACAATTTTCGTGATATATTGACCTAAAATCCATTTCCATTGGAGGTCAAAGTGAGTTGGTAGAATAGAAATGTGAATAGGTTGGGTGAGAGAAGAGCTGACGTGAAGGCGTTGGGTGCGTGGGATGTACAGCTCGATAATGGTAGTTCGAGGAAACAGCGTGGGCCGGTGAATTTATGGGTAGCTGCTTTTTTATATAGGTACACATATGTATATAAGCACTGCTATTGAGGTATCAGACTTCAAAAGTTCGCTAGCTCTTAAGAACTTTGAAACTACGTCATTAAATAAAAAATTTAATAAAGCAGATCGTGTCAAATTGTTTTGACACTTGGACACACTTTTTCTTTTTGGGAGTTAAGGGTATTGGTTCAAAATTCTAATTTCAAAATTCGATAAAATTCGATTTCTTCATTTTACTTGATAAATAATATTATAATTAGATATTTTTTCTCTTTGTATAGCTACTCATTTTTTAAATAAAATTATAGCTACAGAGCGCAAAAATCTAATCATTTTTTAGTAAAATGGGGAATTTAATTTTAAAGTTAGAATTTTGATCCAACAACGCGATATATAGATACTATAAATTTAAATTTCAAAATGTGCTTAAAGTTCTGAACATTTAAATGAACGAAATTTTGATTGCTTTTTAAACCAGAAGAATCATAAAATACTGGTTCACTGACATTGAAAATAATACAATATAAAAGAAATTAAGAACGCCCATTTTTCATTGTAGCTGGAAGATTATTTCTACATAAAATAGAATTGTGAAAAAATATTTCGTTGATTTGAACGTTCAAAACTCGAGGTACATATTTTACATCAGTTCAAGAAAATGCGATTGTAACTTTTGATTTTAATTTAAGTTGATACAGAAGGAGATTCATTGTCAGCGAGCATCGAATTACATCGTTATAGTGCAGATTGACATGAAATACCCTATATACAATACATACCTACTTCACCATCGCCCAGGATGGCGCGGTTGAGGACACAGAGCACCAATAGCTCCAACCCTCCTCGCCACCACCTTTTACGGCCCATAGATGTTCCTGCAAAAGTACATAAAATTTATATTATCCTATTTTATGATTATCACTTGTCCATTTGCTCAGTACTATCAAGTATTTATTATAACTTTTATTATTGAAGCGTGTTGGATCAAAATTCTAATCTCAAAATTAGAACTCTTCATTTTACTTAACAAATATTATAATTAGATGTCTTTTCACTCACTAGCACTACTCTTTTTTGAAATAGAAGTTTATCCATAGAGCGAAAAAATAGTTAGTTGTAATACTTTTTGCACAAAACGAAGAATTCTAAACCTAACTTCAAGATTTTCGCTCTGTAACTATAATTTTGTTTGAAAAATGAGTACTGTTAGAGAGCGAAAAATATCTATGTAATTATAAAATTTGTTTCGTGAAGTGAAGAAATCGAATTTTCAGGATAAAACCTGAATCCAACACCCTTATATAAATTTTGTTTGTATACGGTTCATAATGTTCCTTTTAATTAGAATGATTCAATCCTCTTGCGTAAAAAACATCTATAAATACGCCTAATTTACGGTGGTTTAAATGCTATACGTAACAAGCATTACGTGAAACGGCAAGCCTTTGCTAGTCTTTCAATAACCCTATCGTACTTTGTTACTTTACTAATTGGAATGCATAATGAACTGTATCAGAGAGCTTTACTGATACGATCTACGAAGATAGAATTTCAATCTAAGTACATCATTCCCGTTTTATTATGATACAGTAGTTATATGAAGATTAAGTGCTTAGGATGATAAAGAAGCCCCTTTTTCAAAAGAATAAATAATAGAAGATATAAAGAAAATTATATATATCTATACCTCTCATAACTTTAATTCGTTATTGAAAACGAAACGTTCTCAGTACACTTTTTAATCTAAAATTATTTCTTTCATTTTCAATTAGAAATTATTCATGTTATTATTGTTCAAGTCAGTAAAGTCATCGAAATCTGTGGAAATGAAGTCTCGAGTAATCATGGCTACCATGATATTGAAATTGCAAGAACGCAGGTGAAAAATTAGAATGATAATATTCTTTCTCTGCTGTGTATCTATTATGTAGAAACGTGGCTTCGGGTTTGCTGAATTGTGTATACATATATATATGCTCTATTAAACTTTCATCATGTTCTCGACTGAGAATGAACTCTTGACTCGAATCCACTTCAATATTTATGCGAATTTGAATATTTCATTTCAGGATTACCTCGCCTACTGTTATTGCATTTCACTTTTTCATTAATCTATACTCTCGGCTAAAAATTAAAAAATAGAGACATTTAAATTTAATAAAGTGGACTTTAATACAAATAAAATAACTTTAACTTTCTTAATTAAAAAAATAAAATGTCATAAGTAAACATTTGAATATATTCTGTATATTAATATTTTTAAAATTAATTGATTAACGATAAAGTTGTTTTAAATGCATAAAGAGCTTCCTGTATTTTTCCTACCATATGCGTAAAGTTTTCCAAGTGGGTGGTTAATGAATCTAATGTTTGATTAGATATATCAAAAAAGAAAAGCGAGTCAATTCTACTTGAGTGCTTTTGAGATATAAAATTAAAAAAAAATCAATTGTCAATAAATTTAAGTTCTTAGAGTACATAAAGTAATTATTTTAAGCGCGAGTCCCACCCATAAAGATTATTCTAATTTTTCACAGTTTCCCTTGTTTTGCGCAGCCTTGGCGACACGCAGTCCATCGCAGGCGAACCTTTAATCCATCTCTAAAAGGGAAAGAATAAAATCAATGAAATGATGATCCCTAGCCTGAACTACGAAGTCGTCGTACTTTTCTGAAGCATCAGGTTGTAGCCACGCTCTCTGTAAACTGCGTGGCAATTCGCTTGATAATAACATGAACCCCTATATAAAACATTTCCAAATATTCTTGTACCTTAAATAGAAAAAAGTTATAAGAAAAACGAATATTGACAAATAAACAACTTGTAATTCACTCCATTCATGAAATTTTATTCCTAAAGGGAAAAATTCCATGCCGGAAGTCCCTTCAGTCCTGGGAAAGCGGAACCTTACCTGGGCGTGACAGCGTCTTCAGTTGGTCATTTTCCCGAAATCCCGTCGCACTGCAGATTTTTCACTTAATTCTCGTGCTTAGGTGACGATATTTTTTAGACCATTTCTCAAAATGTAAACCTTACAGGGTGTCACGTCCGATTTCGACAAAGCGGTGCCACTGACTGCTGACGAAAGAGAAGAGGGCGTGCGTTGGATTTCAAATCGATCGGCCGCACTACTCGTGACCAGCTGACGAGAAAAAATTTGTGATTAGAATCTTTCAGGAAATATATTTTGCGAAATTGAGCGCTCTTGTATGTCATGCAAGGCGAAATTATCGTGACATGTAAATAAAGGTCAATCTTGGAAAAATGAAACATATTGGGGAATTTTCTTTCTTACTCTATAGCTCTTTGCGACTCGCCCCTCTGACGCATATGTTGGTTGTTTTGTAATTATATGTGTGTAACAGATGGTATAAATATTGCTCAAATTTTCTGTAAATGCACCCTCCATAGATAAAATTTTATGAAATTAAATCTCTCTACGGAAGGAATTTTTCTATCAAAAAGCGATAATAATTGGGAGATCAAACTGAAATAGTCCTGGAATCCTGTTTTGATTTAAAGAAAAATCATCCTCTGCACGGGTTGTAAACGCCCACGAAAATTAACGTGGGAACGAATGATGGAAAGCTGCATATATAGTTAGAATCGGAATTATATGTTAAATTATGCAGGACATTACTCTGTGATTCTTATCAATTATTCTTTTGTATCATGAAAGGTTCATATAATACCTGAAAATTAATAATTTATTAATTTTTACGTTTCTCTATTTTTATTAACGAAGAAATTACGTTTCAAGATACTATTTTATTCAGGCTGACGTAGCAGGTCGATGACTACTGGCTGACCAAACACATCTCGTAACTCCTGCCTTACTGTAAACTCTATATCTACTGCTTAGCACTTTTTAGTCAATTTAAATGAAAAATATAAATTAAATTAGTAATATAAAAGCCGTGAAATTAATGTTGTTTGCTTTAGAAAGCTTATTCTTTAAGTCTTTGTATTTAAAATTATGCAATTTATTATTGCATGATCAAAATTAATATTTTTTTTTGAAAATTAATTTCTTTAAAGACTTTCGGTTACAATTTTTATGTTGTGCCGCAAGTTCCAATAAAACTATCCATGGCTGAAAGTAAAATAAATATTTAGATGTTTTCCAACGTTATTAATACTTTTTAAAACTTTAAAAATAAAATTGTCTTGTATAAATAAGATTTAAAAAATGTACATATTTTTGGGTTATGTACTCCAACGTCTTCAGTTCACATTTCTGAGGCGTCAAAGGTATATCGACAGTACTTAATTAGTGTTTTGATGTACTTAGTTTGCAATTTTCTTTATAGTGCACTTGCAACGTGCACTTATTTTGGAGAAATAATCACTTTACGTGTAAAATTCTGCATCAACCGGGTTTGTTTAAAGGGTCTTCAAAGATGTCAATATTGACAATGCGCAGGCGCGAGTATTTGTGTGTAATTGAGCGGTAAATTTAAAATTATTGTGATCGCACTAGTACAGATTAGGGTAATTAAATTATAGCAATCAGTTACCAAATGAAGTTTTTTTTCTTTATTGTAAATTAATTTCAATATTAGTAGCAATTTAAATATCGTGCTCAAGAACGATATCGATATCGACATTAGGCTCTATCCACACACCGCTGGTGCCGTCTATATTTACTAGGCGCATTCCCATCTAGTATACGAATGATACTGGTTGCGTCATTCGTCAACTGTCAGTGACTGTCGTCAGCATTATTTGACTCTTGAACAATTATTTCCAAAAAACATCATCAAAACCTATCTTTAGAAATATGAATGCGCCACCGACCTTCGAATCCTTCCTCTTATACGAGGGAGAGAAAAAGTAAGTTCGCAAATATTGTATTTTTTAAATATATCAGCAGATATAGTCTTTCGGCGAAAGCTAACCTACTCATGTTTTGTTTAGAATAATTAAGGAACAAGATACGAAGGTGCCAAATGCGGCTATATTTACAATTAATAAAGAGGACCACACTCTTGGAAACATGATCCGAAAGTAAGTTTCTTTTACTTCTTATCAAAAAGTTTTTAAAATACATATTTTCTAATCTGAAAGTCAAGTCTTCATACTTTTCATTTGACTCAATAAGTATTACAATTATACATCTTTTCATTTTGTATTTAATACTTTTAATAATTAAACAAATCCTAACAGTATAGTTAAAATTTCGAAACTATTTATGGTTTAGCCAACTTTTGAAAGATCCTCAAGTGTTGTTTGCCGGATACAAAGTACCTCATCCCTTGGAGCACAAATTCGTCATCAGGATACAGACAACTTCAGATTATACACCTCATGACGCGTTTATGCACGCAATCACTGATTTAATTGCAGAGCTATCACTCTTCGAAGAACGCTTCAAAGTACGTAATAGGCACCTATTTGCTATTTATTTAGATGTTAATCATGAAAGCAAATTATTAAAGAATTGCGTTATTTCAGGAGGCGATAAAGGAAAAGAAAGAAGGATTAGATTAAACTCTACTTAAAATAATGATTAACTTCCTCAACGTATTAGATTAATTTCTTATTTATAATAGAACTATTAAAATATCACCAGAATTTGTAAATTCAAATGTTAGGTAAGTTTCTATGTAGAATAAAGATAATTTTTTGCAAGTTTTGGCTATTTTAACAAAACTAAATTATATGTACATACGTATTAAAGTATTTTATTAAAGGAATCAAGTCACAGCTTGAAGAAATCTTTATTGGAAGTACTCAACAATAGTATACTAAAACTAATTCATATCTGAATGCGCTAAACGACGCACAGGATAAATAATAAATATTGAATAGCGACAAGACCGTATAATATTTACATAATTACATTGTGCATTAGTGAATATGTAGCAATGTTATTCATATTCCTTACAATATGTATAACTATTTCCACGAATTATTACTTTGTCTGACCATACAAACAAATACTTTAAATTTGATTAACCAACAATTAGACAATTATAGTTCCAACTATAATCTTCTTTTCTAAGTTTCTAGTGTACATCACTTGAAGTTAATAGTACATATGTGCTTTCTCTAATAAAAACATTGATTGTATAATATTAAAAGCTATATTTACGAAACCCTAGCTTAAAACCACGATAGAGCCATAAATTTATGAATTAATACTAAAATTATCGGATTTAAACCCTATCTAGGAAGACGACGAGCATTATGGCTCGAATAGTTATGCGTAGAAAAATATACTCTGAAAATTCAACAATTTTTCTTTAACTCCTCCTTTTGGCAAGTGTAATAGAGTACGTATAGAAGACGTCAGGAAGATTAGAATGTTTCGGCATCGTCGCATGATTGGGTATCATGTCCGAAAACTAAAAAAATTATTACATTAATTTTTAAGGTGGAATGCTACATTATAATTTTCTAACATCAAGAAAGTTAAAACTCACCCTCACAATTTTCGCAATATGGTCTCTCCACTCGGGCTTTCTTTTCGGGTCTTGGAATTTTTGTCTCTGGTTCAAAGTCTTGAGATTGACGTGGACAATCCTCGGTTTCATGCAAGTCAAACTGGTCACAAATATCGCAGAACATTCGAGGAGGAGCATGTCTCTTATCTAATGTACTTCTACAAAAAAATTAACATTCTAAAATTAAATCTTCTGAAAGCTTCATAAAATATTTAAATAACTAAACAGTAAAAAGTTACCGATTATAGTCGTCAGCTTCTTGGACCGGCATTCCCATTTCCAAAACTTCAATTTTGCATAATAAAGTTTCATTCTTCCGCTGCATATCTACTATCACAGAGTTCAAGAAGTCAATTTGACCTTTGACCATTTCATTCTCTTCCAAAAGCTTTTTATAGTCAGATTCTGGACTCGCTGAATAAAATTATAAACGTCAGTGCCTGTATTCTTTCGAATAGAGATTAATATAATCGCTCTAAAATATTGCTTACTTGTATTTTGTTTTGCGTCACCTCCTGCAGCCTGAATCGAAAGAGTATTCGCATTCATTTCCATCTGCAACTTATACAACGATTATTTTAATAATTAAATTATTTACCTGCCCATTAATTAAATATTCAATTATTTAAATACTCACGTTGCCTTTATTTTTCGCGTTTTCATTCATCAGTTGCAAACTACCCATTTTAGTAGATTTGTCCATTAACTGCTTATTTTCTTGTTCTCTGTAATCAAATAATTTGTTCGTGTTACGTATATAAAACAACTCTAATTTTTAATATTTATGTACTTTAAAAACATAAGATTTTACTCACAAACGATTTCGAGATTCCTTCAGCTGCGAGCATTCTTGACTTATCAGGTTTATCTTTTCCATCAGATTCTGCGCATTTTTCTCTGCTTCTTTCTCCTTGTTTTTCATCGTATTTGACAAAACTTCCAATTTTCCCTCCGTTTCCTTCAGCAGCTTCTCGAGACTACCTTTCGCCGTTTGTAAATTCTTATTCTCTTTCCTTACATCTTCTATTTCACTCTGCTTCGTCTTGATCTCCTGATTTTTCAGATCCTGATCTAATTTTGACTTTTGTGTTTGTGATTCTTCCAGGGAAGTAAGTTTCATTTGCAGATCAGCGACAAGCGTTTCCTTCACGTTCAATTCATTCTTTTGCTTTTCTACTATTTCGTTGAGAAGCTTCTTACTCTCTTGCAACTCATTATTTTGTCGAATATGTACTTCCATCTCCGAAGAACTGTTTTTAATTTTCGATTCTAAAGCAGCAATCGAATTCTTAGAAGACTCCTCGGATTTTTTCAGCTGAGCGATTGTACTTTCCAGTTCCTTTACGAGATCTTTCTTCGCTTCCAGCTCCGCTTGAGTATTTTTGAATTTCTCATCTATCATTTTTTGGGTCTCCTTCAGTGAAGAAATTTCCTTTATTGCTTCTTGTCCTTTCAAACTCAAATTTTGCTGCAAACCCGAAAGTTCCTGTTCCTTCGATTCTTTTTCTTCTTTTAACATTTCTAAAGCTTTATTTAACTTCAAAATTTCCGCGTTTTTAGCCTCAACTTCAACTTCTGTTTCGCGTAATTTATCCTCTATTACTTTCGCATTCTGCATAACCGCAGATAACTGATTTCTCGATTCATTTTCTGCAGCCTTCAACTCACTAAGCGTCTTTTCCAGTTGATCTTTAAGACTTTCAGCATTTACTAATTGTTTCTTTACGTTCGAAAGTTCCAGTGAAGTTTCTGAAGTGGTATTGGAATAGTTCGACTTCAAAAGCGTCAACTCAGTGAGAGTCTCATTATATTTCGAATTAGCTGCACTAAGTGATGCATTTATATCTTCTTTTTCTTTCTGCAACTCTGTAATCTTATTATCCAACTGATTGATTTTAGTCTGCTTTACTTCAATCTCTGCTTCAATACGAGACCGAGAATTTCCTTCCAAATCTAGTTTCTCATTTAATTCTTTGATAGCTTGTTCCTTTTTATTCTGTTCTGCTTCTAATTGAAGTTTCATGGAGTCCAAAACCCTCACTTTCTCTTCAGAAGCTACAAGTCTTGCCAGTACCTCATCAGCGGATTTTTGAAGTTCCAGCTTTTCTTCTTCCTTCTGCTTGTCTAAGATTTCAAGTTTATCCTTCAATTCAGAGGCTTCTTGCGCGGTTTTTTTTAAAGCATCCTCTAATTCATAAAGATTAGTAGTCTTCAGTGTTAATGTTTTTTCGACGTTTTCATTTTTCTTAATAATTTCAAGGTATTCTGCTTCCCTTTTTTTGAACTCAACGAGTTCACCTGACAGAGAATTCAATTCGTTCTTTCCAACTTCCATTTGAGCTTTCATATTCTGGTTTTCAGTTTGCAGTTGTTCGACAAGTGAATTCGTTTTAACTAGATTTTGATCTAGGCTTTGTAATTTCGCTTCTGTTGTAGATAATGACTTTTCTAAGTTGAATACTTTTTCTCGTGATTCGTCTAGTTCTTTTTCTTTGCTTCGCAGATCCTCATTATATTTTGCGAGCTGATCCGAAGAGTCTGCCGATGTACTTATTACATTGGATATTTCTTCTTCCTGTTAGGAATATTTTGGAAAATTAGCTTAAATAACAAATTATTTAAGGATTTTTTGTTTTAAAATTTCTTGTCAACTTACCAATTTCTTCTTTTGTTCCGTGAGTTGACTAATTTTTTCTTCGTCCCTTGTGAGCTTTTGGTTCAAATCTTGCACATTAGTTTCGTATATTCCTAGCTCACTCTCAAGATTAGCTTTAGTTTGTTCGGACAATGTAAGGGCATCCTGTAGTTCTATATGATTAAAAAAATATATAGCAATTATTTCCAATAATTTAAATACGTAAATATCGATTCAGATACCGATAGTTAAATTAAATAGACAAGAGAAATACCTGAAGTTTTTTCTAAAAGATTTTTAATCTCTTCGTCCTTATTCGCTATTATACTCTTGAGATCGGCAAGTTCTTTCTCGAGATTAGTAAGTCTTAAGCTCTTCTGAGTAGCATCATCACTCATATCTTGAATATATTTACACTTATCATCAATTTGACCCTGAAGATTACTTCTTACTTCTTCTATTTCGACAGCTTTTGCACCTCGAAGTTCCGCTAATTCAGTCTCTTTTGCTTTCAAGTCTTCGTCTAATTTGTGTAATTGTAACGTGCTGTTTTCTAATTGAGCAGATAATTTGGCCACTTTTTGTTCCTATGGTAAAAGAAAATGAACGAATTGATTAAAAAAAATTCAGAAGATGAAATTTCGAGAATATTATGAAACAAGAATATAAAACGTTACCAATTCAAGCTTCTCTTGAATAATTTTGCTGTTGGTCTCTTCCGATTTCGACTGAAGCTCCTGCATTTTAATATTAAGCGTATTATTGTTTTCCTCAGTTACTTTCAATTTGGTGTTGAGTTCTGGAAAATTCAAGATAAATACGTGAATATTAAGCAGGAAAGGAATTCCCAAAATAATCCTAAAATAAAAAGAGCAACTTTTAAGTTGAAACTGACCTTCCACGTGGGTTGAGAGTCTCTTAATTTCTTCATCAGCGCTCTTGTGCGCATTTTGTAAAGCATTCAGATCACTAATCAATTTATCCGTCTCAGCAATTTTTTGTTCCAGTTGAGAAGATATTCTTTGGACTTGGTTCTCTTTTTCAGTTAACTGCTCTTTAAAAGAAGCCGATAATTGATTGATATGTTTAATATTCTCATCTTTAAGCTGTTCCAAAGCAACTTTCTGTGACCCCAATTGCTTTTCTAATTCGGAAGTTAATTCACTGGCTTTCGAAGAAATAACGTTTTCTTTCTCCTCAAGTACTTTCTGATATTTTGTAATTAAATCTTCTTTTTCTTTGGCATTCTGGTTAGTGATAGATTCGATGATTTCTTTCAGTCGTTGTATTTCATTATTCAAAGCTTCTGCATTAAGAGCAAATTCTTTTTCCATTTTGTCAATTATTTCACACTTCTCTTGCAGCATCCGTTTCGCTTCTTCTGCAACTTTTTGCCACGATGTTTCTGATTCCTTTCGAGAAGTACTTTCTTGCTCTTTCTGATTCAACTGTTTTTTGAGATTGTTCATTTCTTCAACGTAACGTTGCACTACAACGTCCTTTTCTTCAATTTGCTTCTCGAACTTAGTTCTTTCCTCTTCTAAGTTCTTAGTGCGTTCTAGTAAGTCTGAGATAGCAAATATTTAAAGATTATTATATTAAATTGTAAATTGTAATTTTATTATTAAAAAAATGAATTCCCGACGACTTTTTATTTAGTAATAATTTAAAAAATTAAATAATTAAAGAAATTTGTACTGAAAAGTGATTTCAGTTACAGGAACATTTTCACTTCGTTACAAACCTTGAGCTTCATTTTTCTCTTGAATAGTTTGAAGTTCAACACGAAGTCGAGCCAACTCTTCCTCAGCTTCAAACAATTTTGTACTTTCTTTTTCTAGTAGAACAATTCGCTCCCTCTCTTCTGAAAGTTGCTTCTCAAGATCCTTGATTTTATTTTCATTCATTGTATTTATCACCTATCAGAAAATTCGTTTCTTTATTTTATAAAAATGAATCCATATTATTAAAGAATTTCCAAAGAGAAATCATAAACTTAAAGGAAAATAAATAAGTCTAGCCTAATATAGAATTCCATATATATTTCAACATCGATAAACAACCATTCGACAACTTAAACATTTGAAATAAATACTTGCAAAGAAACATCAAAATAAATATAAACCACTTGACCATATTCGTAATAACAATATTTATAAATGGTACTCTGTTCCATAAGATAATACCTCAACTTTAGAACTTAATCACAGTTTTGTTAGTAATGCATTCTTTGTACCTTAATACTTTTGTTAGTCTATCAACTACTGCATTTTTTGCAACAATTTTTAACGATAGAAAGCAAATTATCCGCAACCAATTATTTTAATCGCAAATCATTTTTAACATTATTAATTAAAAGCTTTATACTAATTTGACTGTACAAATTTTTGCGAACGCATGGTGTATTTTGAATTTCTTCAAATATTTTCGAGATTGAAATAGATTAATAACGAAAGCAATCAAATAAAGCGATGCTAGGTAGCTTTTGGTAGTAGTGAGAAGGCAAGCTAAGAGAAAAGACTAGCATGATGATAATACAAGTAGAGCAGAAATACAGCATCAACACCTCGTCGGAACCAAAAGACTTCCTTCGGATACTCACACTTTGTTCACTTTTCTGTTTCTGAAAATATCAAGTTTGCTTCGTTAGTTTTGCGTACTTGCGAAAAAATTTCCTTTACATGTTAGTAAAATTTCAAGGTGTCGATTCTAATCAAAAATATAAATGCATCTATGTATTCTCTTATTTTACACCCCGATCATTATCAAGATTCAGTTTTCGATAAAAGTTTGGAAAAATTTGCAGTCCGGTCGACACCCTGAATTTGTTTCCATTCATAAAATAGTACTTTCAGTTAAACTTTTACTTGATTTTATTTACTTTAAAACTTTAAATCAATTTAAAGATAATATTAGTGGACCATGTTACCAAAAGTATTTTTTATCAACAGAAACAAATGATTAAACTACTATTTATGCTTAACCTTCTAATATTTTTGTGCAAGAATTGCTATTGTCTACTCTAATGATGAAAGTAAAAAAATATTTTACATTTCTACCACCACCAATGAAATAAATTCCATTTGGAGAAACGATAGAAAAGTGCAGTAAAAAGAATTAGAACCTTCTCTTTATGCATGAAGCTATTATTCAAATATTCTACACTAAACAGATCTTCGAAACTTAATTTAGTGGCTCTTCTGGGGTAAAAAAATAAATATTCAGCTTATATTTCGATCTCATCCTTTGCTTCCTAATATGTATTAAAAGATACATTTTAAGGAGAAATAGTGTATTAATATTCCGAAAATATTTAAATTGGGAAGGTTGTACCTGAATGTCATCCTTGTAAATAGACTCTTCTTCGAAACGGAAAAGAAGATCTTCGCACTTTCTTTTCTCGTCTTCCAATTGCATTCCGAGTGCTTTTTTTTCCTCGAGCAAGGTGATAAGTGCATTTTCCGATTCTTGTACAGTTTTTTCCACATCTTGACGGAACTAAATTGAAAATGTGAATTGTATTTTTTTATTACGAAATATAATTTGACAACCAATTATAAGTCATTGTCAAAATAATATGATAATATGTAATATTGTACCTTATCATATTCTTTTTTCAGGGTTATTGCAGACTGTTCTGCTTGATCTGCCTGACTGGCAGCTTTTGTAACTCTCTCTCGTTCCAAATTTCTCTCTTTGCGAAGAGCCTCAATTTCCTGCTGCTTATCTTTCAACATGTCCTGGAATTATTATGCATTTAAACGAAATTGCTTTATTTTTATCAATATACAGAATAACATATATCAAGGAACATTGAATATATCAAGTTACAGGAACGCAAAAGGGGTTCAACACAAATACAAAATTACTAACATTTTGTAAAGATATAATAATGTCTATACATCAGATTTGGGCGATTTTTGCTTTCGAGAATCGTAGTAGCTTGAGAACTGATTAACGCTTTAATTAATAACTAATTTTATAAAATACTGACTTACTCTAGTTTTATAATTTAAAAGGGTAACTTTATTGTTCAAGTCTTAATTAATTAAAAATTGTGATAATTTACGCTTGCAAGTAATAATGTAAGAAATTATAAGAACTTTTTCAAAATACTCTTTGAAATTGTTCTTAAAATCGATATTTTAAACTAGAAAATAAAGAGCATTAAAAAGGTGGAAATAAATAAAGAAATTTATTGTAATTTAATACAATTTTGGTGTTTATTCATTATCGATTCCCATTGTCTAGATTTCTAACTTACGTTATGTTAGAAAGTCTACTTTAAAAAGAGTTTAGTAATGTTATATCATTATAATTGCAATAAACTATTATTTTAGGTAGTAATTTATTCATTGCATTTGTGGTGCCATCTGAGAATATAATTTTTAAAATATACGTAACTACGATAGGAAACGGAAATATTACTCCTTGTTCGGTAAATTTTTAATAGAAAAATAATTTTGTTGTGAGTTTTTATAATTAAGAGTGTGATCAATTTTATTATAAATATATTGTTTCGTAAGTCATCTAATCTTCTTCTATATTAATTTATTATATATGAGTAATATTAATTAATATTATACAAGATTAAACATTTTATCGCAATTAAAGCTCGCTTCAAGAAAATTACTTTCATTTCTCATTCAAATAAGGTGTAAAATAAGTTAACAAGAAGTTTACAAATACAAATCTAATATTCGACATTAAAAAGATGGAAAAGGAAAAAATTACACATTTTAATTGAATTTCATATTTCGTTTCCTAATATTTTTAACCATATTTTATTATACATTTGACTGTAAAAAATTTAAAAAAATTGCTTCTAAGATTGTTAAACATTGACTAACACCTCGCAATGTTAAGAACACAGTTTATGGGATTCAAGTGGGAGGATGGATACGTATACGACTTTATTTACATCACATACATAAAACATAACAATTTTAAAACAAACTACATAAAAACATAAAATTATTCCATTAAATAAGCAATAAAAGGAATTAGTCTATTTAATACATAATTAGCATAATACTTTTAACAGATTTTTGGTCATGGAATAAATGCTCGCCAATAAATGCCCGGTATTAATACAATTTATTAATCATTCCCTACCGATTTAATGTTATTATTTGTTTAGGTACTCAATCACAATTTTTAATTCGAGTATAGCTACTAAGTTAACAGTTAATCAGATTCATAAATACAGTCAATATTTACTTTCCCTTACCAGCTCTCGTAAATATCTAAATACAATGCCCATCGACGTAAAAACATTATTCAAATTTTACTTTATTATTCCAGAAAGAAAAAAATTCTTCGAAGTAGAGACTAGATCGACACTCTTTTAAATTTGACTTAATTTTTTGATATACATATAATAAACATTTTAAACTTAAAACTGCTCAACTATTAAAGCTGACAATTTAAGATTGTACGATTTCAATTTTAACTTCTATCCTTTCCTTCAGAATTTTCAGAAGTTGTCTACCCCTCGGATTAAAATTTTCTTATTCTAGTCTCTGCTTCAAGTCAAAATAAGCTACCTTGACAAGAAGTTTGGTTTGAGAGAAACCAAATCATGATCTCACCTGCAGGGATCTTCGAGCAGGAGTCGAGGCGAGCATAGATGTCCTCTGGAATGTCAGACGTATACAAAAAACGGTGTATCATGCAATTAAATTAAAAAGACAATCGAGCAATACTTGCATGCAAACCTCCAAACACAATTTCTCAACTTGGAACAAACTTAACATACTTGACACTAACAATAAAATAAAATCAGAAAATCTCAAACATGAGACCCTCAGACTCAAAACTGCGCTCTCCTTAAGCTTAACAGATTCTTCTTTTTTGTACTTTGAAAGCTGTTGTACTATTTTGCATTAAATCTACTCTATCAGACGGTATGTTACTCTATCAGTACTCAAACGGTACGTATCTGCCTTTTACTCCATCATCGTGTCATCCTTAAAGATTAGAGACTTTACAAGACAACATCAAAAGGTCTAGTACAGAATATAGAATACAAGTGCGTGCAAACGTAGTAGTAGTAGGAAAAGGTTCGAGGCTGGGACGGAATTTTTTTTACTCCGGATCGACAAATCTTACCCTGGATGTGGAGGTGACATTTCTTCCGGCAACACTTGCAGCTGTACTGGCTATACTGGAGACAGAGACAAGGGACTCTCGTGAACCCATCTTTTTTAAAGATGAATTCATCGCGGCCCCTGTGGGCCTGTGCACCATGCACATTGATCTTTTGTTCGACGGCGATCGACTTACTTTGTGTACGGGTGCGAAAAGGCCGTGTTTAGGACGGCATTCAAAATACCTAGTAAATAGCGTTATGGTTAGTTTCGATTATATCAATTTAGACTTAACTACCTCAAAATTCAAATCTACCTACGTCAGCACATCCGAACAAAGCACTAACTCCTTGAACAGCAGAATTTTTCCTCTTTGATTACATTGAAATTACATTCTTTGAAATTCGGACTAGACAAAATGTGTAGTATTACTCAGAATTTTAAGCCCCGATCTCACTTAAAAAGACTCCAAAGAGTTACTGCTTTATCGTTTGGACACGTCGATCATGAGACCATGACCTCAAAGCTTTTTCTGTTATCATTTTTAGATTACAATCACAGTATTTATTGTCATTAGGGTGGGCCTTAAAGACTAAATCTTGAAGATCATGGTATCAATATTAATGAATTTGAAATAGAGCAAGTCACTACAGACGACAAAAAGCTCGAGATGAAAAGAGAAAACCACAAAACCTCGTTTCGTTAACGGATCCATCGTTCTTTCCGTGGGGATCATCCAGTTCAACGCCACACCATTCCCCAGGTGCGAACTCAGTAGTGCCCAGGTACCTAAGAACTCCTGTTTTACTTCCTTGGCTAGAGGAAACTATTACTCGTTCCCCTATCCGGAGTTCTTTGTGAGATACCGACGAAAGGCTTGTGGTCGACGTGTCTGCGCGAGGACAATAGTTTAGTGTTATGTGTCTTCACTGAGAAAAATGTGTACAATGCAAGACATACAGAAGTTACAAACAACAAAAGAACTGTTAGTTTACTTTAACTCTAACACAAAAAGTTTTGGCAAACTTATTTCATTATTTTAGCCCATTAGGTAAACTAAAAACATTTTTTCTCAGCATGAATTAGTCAATAGTCAAAATATCAAATATTTTTCCTTAAATGTTTCTAGATATTTTAGTAATTCATTAATATGTGCAAAACTCTTTCCTCAATATGTTTTGGTGTCTGTAAACTAATTCTAGATTTGCCCAAAGAGTGCGAAATTCCAACTACAAGTCTACTCTACGAAAAATAATTTTACGAAGCGAATGACTCCTACATCAACTTTATATTTAGCACACAAAACACAATTTTTGATTGTACTGTTTATTAACTAATTTATCATCAGTCATCGTTAATTCTCTAACGAAGAGTAACACTACTTAACAAACTGCGTTCGAATCTTCCTTGCAGCTCTAGAAACTATAGAAGCTATCTAGAAAGCGTTCTAAAAGGCTTTCTAAAATCCAAGATTCGAACGCAAGTTTTTTTTTATCTACATCTAAAATAAAAGCTTCATTATTTTACTTTACTCTACGGTTAATGTGAGATTACTTAACGCATCCTTTCAAGGGCCATGGTTATAGAATTGTACAAAAGTTGATGCAGGTAAGGGTGAATTGGAGAATCTACAATCTAGAGACTAAACTACGCTTTGATAACATAAATAAAAGAAAATTAAGTACAGAAAAAGTAGGCATCAAGTGACAGATCTTGGTGATAACACTAAGTTTTAAAGGCATGCTCTTCCTCTATACGCGATTTGAACTGTACTTGGTTCGGGTCTTACTTAGCGAGGGAGACATGGATTTGTTGAGGGAGCACCTTGTGCTTTCAGTTGGTGAAATCGAAGACATATTGGCTACGTCTGCCAAAGGCTGTCTGGTGAGTCTGGAAAGACGTGAAAAAATTCCACGTTTAGGCTCACATTGGAAGTAACGACAACCAGCAACTGATCCATCATTTTTCCCTAAAAAAAAAAAAAAAGTTTTGATTATTTTACATTTTTTCCTAGTAGCAGGCTTCACAGCACTAAATGCTCTCAAAACAGGGGAATAAGATGATTTTTACACGAAAATAGGTGAATTTACAACCAAAAAAGAAGAATTTTCAACAAAAAAAAATTAATTTTTAAATCAATAGTTTACTTTTCCACTAAAAAATATTTCAATTTTTAACAAATAAAATTATTTTCAACTGTATAGTTTACTTTTGAACCAAAAAGGTGGATAATCGACTAAATATAAAAATTGTATACGAAGAAAAAGATGATTTTCGACAAAGAAAATTAATTTTCAACGAAAAATAGTTGAATTTTCAACCAAAAAGATTAAGTTTTAAAAAAATACTTGGCTTTTTAAGGGGTTTTATTGATTCAGTCCGTATTTAACTGAAAAATGAGAAAAAGGGAATATACTTGAAAACAGGGAAAAAGGAGAATAAGGGAAAGACTGTGAAGTGTGTAGTATCTAATTTTGGGTAAACTCACCAATCGGCTCGTCGAGCACAATTCCAGCCCAATCCCCCGGAGCAAATTGGGTTTCGCCAATGTAAGCAATTTGGCCAGGTTTGGTACCTCCGACCCAAACTCGATCACCTATTATAAAGCTGTCTGTGTCTTCCGTCAAAACCACGCTATTATCTGTTCAGGATTTAAAAAACATGTTATATTCTTTCACTTATCTTCAAACTTTCAAAATGATCGTATACTCGACACTTTACAACTCTATTTTTAATTTTCTTTTACTTTCTTCCATTTCATCTCCAGGGAAGAGTTAAACTGCAGATTAGAAATATTTCATTTTAAATTTCAGACCTATTTTGTGCCATTTTATCATTAGAAGTATAAATCTAGCTTTGATGAGTCTAAAATCTATCAGACTAAAAACATGCACAGACTATAAACAAAGAAACTTCCACGAAACAAACAAATCAATGACAATGTCTTTCACTCAAAATTTATTTACACTTTTATTATTTTTAATCTGTCGCTCTAAAGAAACTTTTCGCGACATTTGAACGTTGATGAACGATAAAAACAATCGTAAAAAAGCAACACAAAAACCTACCTGATCCTCGTCTCAAACCCGCCTCACTCAATCGGCGACCGTGAGTTTCCCAAAGATGCTCCATCAAATCTGAAGTATCATGCAACACAATGCAAATCAAACTAAAAGCAATGCAAGCACATTCAACATATCTAGAACTAAACATACAAAGGCCTAAATAAAGTATTGGCTTGCTCAGAAGAAGATCTTCACAAACACAATAATTAGAATTCTAAAGTCTTTAGGGTGGCCACAATATTCAATTTTTCAATTTCCCTGACATTTCCCTGACTTTCAGACAAATTTCCCTGACAGAAAAGTATTAAAAATGCGAACAAATTTTCAATAATAATGCTATTGAATTTTTTTAACGTATATCACTTTATACCTTTTGAAATTTAAAATCACTCCAAATCACTTAAAATTCGTAAAAATCTTTTAAATTCACGACAACCTTGGAAATCTCTTACAATTCTTTGAAATTTCTTGAAATTTCTAGAAACGCCTTAAAATTCCACGAAATCCCTTCCAATTTTTTAATATTCCATGAAATCTCTTAAATTTCCACTAATTCATCTAAAATTCCTCAAAATAATTTGAAATTCTTTAAATTCCACGAAAAACTTTTAAATTCCTTAAATTTCCTAAAAATCTCTTAAAATTTCCCCTAAACCTTCAAAATTCCACAAAATCTTTTCAAAAATCTCTTGAAATCTTTTTAAATTCCTAGAAACATCTTTAAATTTCTTAAAATTCCACTACAATATTTAAAATCCCATAAATTCTTTAAAATCTGTTAAAATTCCATGAAATCCTTTACAATTTTACAAAATCTTTGAAAAATCATAAAAATCTCGTGAAATCTTTTAAAATTCAATAAGAAACTTTGAAATTCCCTAAAATGCATTAAAATCTCTAAATAAAAATTCTTGGAAACAAAAATCTCACAAAATCTTTAA
>JAUESH010000008.1:14477949-14517126 GCA_032275165.1 Synergus magnus | reverse complement strand
AAACGTCTTGAAATTCCTCTCTAAAAAAGTGATGTAACGAAATGTCCCTAAAATCTTGCATACATTGTTATTTCAAAGCTGCTCTCTAAATTTGAATCATCGAAATTTTATTGGTTTTTGAATGACTTGAAGTTGTAAGAAGTAAAACAAATAATCGTGCGCGTAGCGCGCGTGTTGGTTTGCTAGTATGTTTAAATATTATGCTAATGTGGTAGCAACTTACCTTTTTCGATCTGGAGACTTTTCATCCATCGTCAAAGATACGCCTCGTTGCATAAACCCTCTCTTGGGTGTCTTTTCAGCATTATGCCAAGATCCTCTGCGTTTGCTCGTATTTGCTTGTTCTAGGCTCCTTTCCAAATTAGCAATGTTCTGTTCGATATCAATTAACATCTGTTGCTCATCTTCCATTATTTCTGATACTGCATAAGAACTGCAACTTCCATTGGGCGGACTATACCGTACTTCAAAACACACCACTGTCTGTGTAACAAATAAGAACATTGTGATTGAACCCTATCATTCGAGAGCCTTTGTATTACATTTTTCAACATACCGGTATTGGTCTATTATTGAGATCCACCAAAGAATCGGTAATGAGAATTCGACCTTCCCTAATAACGGTCTGTAAAACCATTCCATATCTTGCTAATGTCTTTTCTTGCCTTAAAACACTTCGTGTTACTATAGCCAATTGTAACAACTCTGTTTCGTTGACAGGTCTGCCCAAATTCCAAATGAAGCTCTGAAACATAATTAAGAAAACATAACATATCTAGAGTTTAACTGATTTTAGGTATATTATGCGATATTTTTAAACATCAGTCATTCACTTTATTAATTACAAATTTATGAAATTTTACTTGTGATGTTACATTGTCACATATTATAAAGTGAATGTTTATAATTTATCATATAATAAATATTTTCTTTTCAAATGAGACTGCGCGTATTTGCTTATGCAGGCATACACCTTACGTTAATCGATTTTTTGTCTCAAAGTAAGACTTGTATTTTTCTGTACGTATATTTATACCTAAAATTGTATTACCTGGTCAACTGTAATAAGGTCAGCATTTTCCTCCAAATTTCTGGAATAATGAGAAACACCTGAAAAAAAAATATAAGGATTAAATATCTGTAAAATACTCATTTCAATGTTTTTGTTTTCATGGAAGCTATTAAAATAATAGAACAAGTTTTGCGTGCTGTCGGTGCAATAAAAGACGAAAGCTCTTTAGCGAGTTTAACGTTATGAACAATTGGAAATACTTATTGCAAAAAATTGAACCGATTGCAGTCGTAAACTCCCCCACCTGTTGCAAATTATGTACACAGAAGCGAGTCGATCAAATAGGACATGCAAATATTTAAATTATTATAATATACATAAATGACATAGTTGCATGTTTGATTTCCTTCATATATCCCAGGCAACAAATAAAATTTGAAACCTCTTTTATCCTTTAAGATATCAATATAGAAATACTTATAAACAGCATAAAATTTTCTCAAGTTTCCAATAATTTATTCACGGGGGTACAGTGATTCTTTATCGATTTTAATTAATCATTATTATCAGTACATCAATTTGAAACATATATGTATATATATATGTATTTAATACGATATAATCGGTCATTTGCATATACATATATATTGTGATGACGGCGTACGCAACGATTACCTGTTCCATTCAATAATTCAAATATATGATTTTTGTATACGTTACGTATAAAAATAACACATTAACAAGACGCAAAATTTAGTAAGAAAATTGATAAGCCTAATAAATTATTAAAACTTCCCAATTAAGGAAAAATTCTGTCTTGCAATAACAAATTATCCTGAATCATTTATAACATCTTAAATTATAACATCTAAAATTAGACATATTAGGCTATATTTTGAGGATGCAAAACACGTGCTGTCCATGCAAGTACGTATCAAATTACTCTGTTTTGAAATTACCTCTGAAATCGACTCTCACAAACTTTTCTCCTTTACACTTTAAAGCTTGAAAATTTTTAATTATCACTGTAAGGGACATGACTGTGATGATTTCGCGCCTTTTACTTCACACAAACATTTTTTTTTAATATTTCAATAGGTCAGTGTTACATGACTGGATTTTTTTCCTTTTTTCGACAGGGCTAAGGTATTCTAGAGGATATCAGGAAAATAGTAAATAATTGGTCTTTTTCGGGAATAGAGTAATTTGTTTTGGGTAAAAGTTACAGGTGGCACCCGCGATTTGCAGATCTTTAAGTGATGAAAGCCCGAATTAACCAGCCAGTGAGCCAGACCAGTGAGCCAGACCAGTAGCATTGTGACGAGACACCCCACAACCCCCACAACCCCTACAGTGCGCGAGATGGTGCCATTCGCCATAAACTACCCTGTGGAAAGCTCCATGAACGGGTAAAACGCATGCGTGCCCTCCGTGTCTTGCACGTACGACCCGCACGTACTTATAGACAAACAATATAGTAACCATGGCATAAATTGATCTTATCCCCTTCTGAATTACTGTAACTAATTTATACACACAGATATAAGATGAAAGATACAGTATATAGGGTGAAGGAAACAGAGATCAGCGAAGCGTAATTTATACCTCAATGGCGAGCTAATTTCGGTGTTGAAAGGCAGGGAAATTTTTGTATTGCGAATGAAATATTTCTGCAGGATCCTTGAAGGATCATGATCATTATTATTATCATCATTATCATTATCATCATCATCATTATCATCATCATTACCATCGCAATCATTATCATCATTATCTCTTTGACAAATTCCTGCAGAAAATTGTCAAAGAAGTATCAAGAAGCCTTTAAAGAATCCTGTAGAGGTTTCTTCACATAATAAATTGCGGTTTCCTGTACCTGAGGTTCATGCGTAATTTTAAAAGCATGTTCCCCATGCAGATCTGGGTTCCATGCAATTGAACAAACAATTAGCGACTCAGTTATCTTATTATGTTTCTTTTTTCATAGGGCCTAAAATGTGTGTGTAGTCCGCACACTTTGTGTAGTCCAAATTTCAAAGTGTGCAGTCCGAAGTTAAAAAGTGTGCAGTGAAAAGTTTATGTATTTCCAAGGAAAAAGTTTAAAATTGTACAAATTTGAACAAAAAAGAGCATACAAGAATAATTTTAGATTAAAAGGTAAATATATGCATTTTACAGTACTTCAAAAGATTTTAAGGGATTTCAAAAGATTTCAGAAAAGAGCATTATTTGGGGGGGAGGGGGTACTAGAAGTGTGCAGTCCAAAATTTAAAACATTTTAAGCCCTGTTTTTTCGTTTGTTTCTCTCCCTTGCAAGATGTGTGCTTTTCTTCACAATAGTCGATCTCGGTTGTATAAACAAAGACAACTCTGCTTGCCATTCACGGAAAAGCACGAAGCAACAGTTGTTAGTTCAAAATAGCAATGAAAGATGGCGAAGCTTTTAAAGTAGTGGTAGTAGGTTACCCCCATTCATTTATTGATCTACCCCTGCACATTTGAAAAGTAACTTCATGGCACTTGACCTTTGCTTTCTTTTCCCCCTAATCCTTTTATCTATTGTATATCAGTTACAGAACTGTTACAGATTTGTTACAGCACATTGGGAAAGTTATAGTACAATTAAATTTATGACTGTACCAACTAGTGATTTACTGTAGATATAGGTTTATATTATTATATTATACATTATGTTTTGACAACACTGTATAAATATTAAATGTGATTAGATTCTTACTTAAAAACCCGTATTCTACAGCCTAATATTATGTATTCATATAAAAAACTTATAAAATATATCTTAAACTTACTACATTTCCATATTCTTAAATACTCTTTAGTCTAGTACTAAACTTCAGCAATTTTCATAATTTGTTTTATATATTGTACTTTAAAAAAAAAAAAAACATTTTCTAATTCTACACCCTAGCATAGCAAGTAATTATTCTTTACAAATATGCTTTTTTCACGAGGTGGCCAAGGATTGGCAAGTGCTTCATTTTCTCAGTTATAAAGTCCAAGCAAAGTCTTGCTACTTCAGAATGTTGGTAGATAAAATACAGAATGCCAAAATAGAAGGAGTAAACAGCAATCAAATGAATTACGTAGAGCCTAGAAAACAAAACAATAGTCGAAATTATAAGGAAGGCGTTTATTTTTGTACTTAAAGTAGTAAACTTACATTCTTTGGTGCATTCGTGCTCTCGGTAAACTAGATAACTTCTCCTTCATGCAATACTGTCGTGCACCGAGGATAACATTTTTAATATATTCCATCTCATCTATGGTCAAAAAGTCAATTGGGAATATCTCCTTGTCTTTCGGACTCATTTCGCCCCAGAGAATCAGCAAATTTGTGTTGTGAAATACCCATTCCCTCGTAGTGAAATATTGTAAGACTTCAAGTCCATCCGAAATACGCTTTTGTATTCTCACCATACTACAAACAATTTATAAGTACATTTAAATCTCATGAGAATAATATAAAAATTATACTAAGATTATTATCTTATAGTTAAACAATCCAATGTACGTACAATGTTTTCTGCCTAAATAACAGCATCAGAAAATCAATCAGATACGCTGGTATGATGTGATAGAAGAAGACAAAGAGATTATGGATAAATTTACTGCTACGGATATCGCCATCTGGATACCAAATTGCACCCTCAAAGGGATAGTTGTAGGCGACCTTTTTACCTTTCTCGAGTACTTCACCCCACGTGATTGGCATAACCCCGCTTTGGGTTATATTGTATACTGGTACGTTTTTCGCTCTGGGAACGAAATGAAATTCGGTTGGATAAATAATTTTCAAATTCTGTAGTCAATTTGAATTTCTTTTTTATATCTTACTTTTCCACACTTGTTCCAGTTTTGAAAGCAATTGCAATTAGTGCATTAATCGCCAGGTCAACAGGAATTAATTCTGCATGATAATTGGCATTACAATGCATTGATCTGATGACTCCCTTTCCTCCACCTACTATCAATCCAACAGGTCCATTCAAATTGTCTACCCATCCTGGTAAAGGTTCCTGCCAAGCCGGAGTTACTGTAACAATAAATGGAAATTATTTCAAGATGTCTCAAAACAACGATAATGAAATAAATTTAATTACGAGTAAATAGTCAGACTTACCGATGGAAGGTCTTGCAATTGCGCATGGTAAATTTGAATTTTCATCAGCAACCAATTTCTCTGCAAGGCGTTTTGAATACGTGTATGTATTCGGATGTGGTTCCAGCAACCTTGAATACATTGATGCATATATGAATTCTATGCAAATTGAATTCACACAATTAAATATCTTTCAGGCCTCACAGTCCTTATGACGGAAAAAATAGGGTATAGAAGGTTTTTTTGTCGCTTATGTGAGGAACAAAAAAGCCTGTTGTGGTTTTTATGTAAACTTGTTTTATAAATACACCAAAACAATTAAAAAATATTTCACAACTGGAAATGTTTGGGAAATGTACGGGATTTTTTATTTGATGCGGGAATTTTTTATTTCCCTTGACAGATTTAATTATGTAGACAGGAGTTTTTACATATTTATTAATTTTAAAATATTGCACGCAAAAACAGAGAACTTGTAAAATTTTTATTTTTACACTTTAATTTTAGAGTGTTATTATGTGTATATTTTATGTTTATAAGAATTCCCATTTTTATATGAGGCTGAAGTTTCGGACGTCTAGTCTGACGAACTTTTTTTATTTTATTTTTTTTTTTGACATTTATTGGGTTAAGAATATAAAAAGAAGTTCCGAAAAACATTTTATTTTTATTTATTTACTAAGAAAAATTTACCCACTGTTGCTCGGGATTTTAAGATATTTCAAATGACTTTAAGGGATTTCAAGAGATTTTAAGGAACATAAAAGGATTTTTAAAAGAGTTTGAAGGAGTTATGAAAAGAATGTTACAGAGATTTCTATAAATTTCACAAGATTTCAAAACATCTTAAAGGATTTCATCAGATTTTACGTGACTTTAAGAAATTTCAAGGGATTTTAAGAGATTTCAAGTGATGTCAAGTGAATGTAAAGGATTTCAATGGATTTCTAAAGAATTCAAGGATTTTCAAGAGATTTCAAGACATTTAAGTGGAAAATTAATTTTCAACCAAAAAAGTACGTTTTCAACCAAAAATAGTTGAATTCTTTAAAAAAGAAGTAAATTTTCAAATAAAAAGTTTACTTTTCAATCAAAAAAGTGAATTTTCAACGAAGTAGTTTACTTTTTAACTTTAGGATCAAAATCTTGATATAAGGGATATAAGGACCGGTCTGTGAGGCCTGAATTAAATATCTTTACAGATTCATCTACAAGAGATTGGAAAAAAAATTTCTACAGGTTCAGTACAGAAACCTCTACAGGTTCCGTACAGAAACCTGTAAACGCTACAGGTTCTTTTGTGGTTCTCAAGAGAGGATTCAGCTAGAGGATAATATAAATGTTCGAAAGTATACTTGGGCGTAACTAGGTCAATAGCACTTTCATCCAGCCATTGCATAAGTCGCATAACGTCCTGCGGATCGTCTGGTGCATCATAGACCCGTTCTCCAAGTTCCTCTTGGTCAACGTGACAAAAAGCCGTGCTCAAGTGAACAAAAGCCTTCAGATTCTTCATCCGTTTGCTTAATTCCAGGAGTCTCTTAGTGCCCACCTTGAAGAGCAAACCGAACCTCGTTCACCGTGAGCAATTAAGAACCCCGTATATACTTGGAAGCCTGATACAAATTAGATTCACGAAGCGTCTCTTTATACGCCCACTATTCTTTACTGCTCATTCTTTTACCGATTTATCAATTTAGTTTACTGTCTTTTGCGGGGTATAAAGTGATATTTTGTAGTATTAGAGGCCATTTATGGAAAAGGGCGAATTTTATTATGTATAGTCTCTGAAGTTCGGTGATTCTACGGTTCTTCTATATGCTTCTATACCCAAAGATGTACTTCTATGCCTAGTGATACAACTAAACTCCTTTACCATCAATAGCCTCAATGATCTATTTTGATACTCTTCAGAAAGGAAAAAGAAATACCTAAAATTATTTACCGTATTCATTTCAATCGCGTCCTTGAGCTTTGCTTCTAATCTGAGGGTGGCTGCACAATGAAAAATAACATGGACTTCTTCTATCAATCGCGCTTGATGCTCGTCACTCAATCCCAGATTGTCTAGAGTTACATCCCCTTGTAATGGTATTAATTTCTTCATAACATGTGGTTTCATCTTCCGAATTCTATGAAACATCTAGATAAACATAAAAGTATAACATGTTATATCATGTATCAGTCGAAAATGGCTTATTTTATTAAGAATTTTTTAAGTACCTACTTACCGGTAATTTAAACATCTCGTCCACACGAATCTCTGGGGTCCGACCTCTTTTGGGCCGCAATAATATGTAGATCTTACTGAGATCACTGCAGCTGTAGAGCAACTTTTCTATGAGTACTTTTCCCATGAGTCCTGTACCACCAGTAATAAAAATCGTCTTTCCTTTATAAAATGTTTGTATTTCGCTTAGTTCTTCCATTTTTTAGTTCTGCAACATAGTATTCGCACTAATGTTATTCTAATTATTTAATTATTTCCATAGGGTATTTTTTTTATTTTATACATTTTATCCTTCTGGGTCGAATCCAGAAGGTGCTGTTCTTGTGGGGAAAGTGGAGTGTTGTCAAAAATGCAAACGAATTTCCAGCGTATGAAACGGTTGAAAGTATAAGGACCTTCAGTTAATGTTTAAGATTTCAGCAAGACCTTAAATATATAAGACCAGTGATTTTAATTTTTTATTTGGGCTGAAACTTTTTCCTGTGGAAATTTCCACGGGAAAAAGTAAAAAGTACCATGACAAATATGTTCTCAATCTGGAGGCTGCTTGGTGCAATGTTTACAGTGCAAATGCAGTACTATATTTCTTATGGAGAAAGACGTTGTATAAGAATGGTCTAAGTATATTAACTCCATTCCTCAGAAGTAGAAATCGGTGAAAGGCTACGGATTACGGCCAATGGAAGTTCGCACTTGTTGAACTATTTTCAATTTTGCAACGGAGACGCGATGAATGCAGAAATTAAGACCCGCAATGAGTAATTTACATAGCCACATTTCGATAAGCATGAGCTGATTGAAATTCTTACTTTTATTTTACGCAACACGTAGAGATCGCAATTTATCATAATAGTAACCACACATGATATTAAAAAGTCTAATCATCGAGAATCACATCAATTTCTAACCCTAAGAGTAAGGGGAATCATTAATTATAATTATAGCTTTCTTGTAAAGTCATATTAGATATACACTACCGACGTGAATTATGGGTACGCCTGTTTTTCAGCAGTTACTAAAGTGCTCTATTTTTTATAATATTAAATTGAAATTTTTTTCTCTAAATTAGCACGGAATCTACTAAAATTATGCGTCTAATAAGTCAAAGTGAAGACAAAATGTTTATTTTACAACAAGATACTGCCAAAAAACCAAAAATTTCGATGTTTTCAGAAATTTTAAGAACTCAGGTATTTATTAGTTTCTAAAGCCCTTTGTCTGATTTTAAAGATAATGTTGATAGTTTATTCAATTAGTAGTAACCATTTAGTAGCGTTCGTACTACTTGAGGGGGGGACTTTTCTATTTAATATTATAAAAATTAATTATAAAAAAAAAACTTTAGCAACTGCTGAAAAACAGGGGCACATTCATCTTGAAATATATTTACAAAAAAGAAAAATATTTTTTGGATTTGGATATTGTTACTGATACAAAGCTTCCTCTATAAGGAAGAAAAAAAAAAGGCCAGCAATAAATACTTGCTGGTGTGAAAAGCATATTATATGGCCCACACACGAATAATTCATCTTGCACAACTGACAAGAAATGTCAAAATGGTAGCGTATTGCCTTTCAATTACCGCCGAGTGTTGCGTATATATTTTACAACCGGAACATATTTCTCTCGCGCAAGTGTGAACAATTTTGATTTCCAAACACGTCTATATACTTCTTTAAAACTTTCTATCTTGATAAAAAGATTTAGATTTAAAAGATCATGAAAATAAATAATAAACATTTTTTTCAAAATAAAGCAGATACTTAAGAACCCAGTGGGCAAACGTTTTTGAAAGTTTAGAACGTTTAGAAACGTTTTTGGAACGTCGTTCCCTATGTCCGATGTCCGAAAGACGTTTCAAAAACGTCCTTAGAACATTTTTAGGACATCGGACATAGGGACCGTTTTAAAAACGTTTCTAATATAGTTTGCCCACTGAGAATCCAAACATTTTTAATTAATGAATCTTATTGAAAATTGAATCTAAATTTTAATGTACATTTTCTTCAATTGGTGAAAAATCTGTTACATTACATTTTTAAATGTTGTATGCTTAATTTCTTTTGCAGATAAACTTTTCTGAATGCATTTCGAGAAAAACTCGGTATTATGCATATCATGAATAACTTTCGTTTTTACAATTACTTGCGATTTAATTTGTGGAATGAATATAATCTGTATACTCATTTTTATTGAAAACCGCCGTAGATACTTGAGATTCACATGCCTGTAATTAGGGATCACACAGGTAAATAATTATTGTTGAAGGTCCTCGGCGCTGAATGAACAGTGATCAAGTATACAAGACGTAATCCGTACACACGTGAGTCGTGATCTGAACACTAACTTACTGAGCTCTAAGTAGTCCAGCAGCGTGCTGTTAGTAAGGAATAGCGGCTTTCTCCCCACTTTTATCTCATACAGGCCTTTTTTTCCTGTTTTATTTATCGTAAACACTGGGGAAAGGAACCTGAACCAAAACAAGGGGCCTTTGAAGGATCCAATATATGATCTCAGAGTAAATCGAGACGTTGCGTTGCTTCCTACTCAGGAACCTGTGAAAGTATTTCAACATTTTCAACCCCTAAATAGTGGGTTGAAGACAAGTTCCTTTATAGGATCCCGTGTAATCTTCAGCTGACGATTCACTGCAGATTCCTGGAGAGGAATTAAAAAATGAAAGATAGGTTCACATCCACGAAAAGAATTCTTTCATTGAGGAATTCTTCCTTTCATTAAGAATTCTTTCTTTGTTATTTTCTCATTGTAGGAGTTCCTTCACAGTATATAGCAGTAGAGTTGCTGCAGGACCTGGAAGACCTGGAAAAGTCATTAGATTTTGAAAAACTTCTGATAAAACCCAAAAGTCATGGAATTTTGAAACCAGATTTTTGTGGCAACCCTGCGTAAAATCTTTAAAATCTTCTGCAAGATCCTCTACAAACATTTTTATAGCGAAGATGTGATTTATAAATCGTGAATGAAGTATTAATAAACTTATTGAAAAATTGTGCAAGATTCCATTATTGTTCGTAAGTTGCAAAAACCATTGCAACGAAGATTAACAAGCAAAAAAATTATGAAATTGCAATTTAAAAACATGATAAATCACCGAGTTTTTTTTTAACAGCGCACGTGTTGATTTTGTGGTGTACATATGAAAAGAGAAACGGAGCGAAAGTTATAGCCTTTACCATTTTCTACAAGAAGTAATATAATAAAAAAGACGGAAGAAGTATAGAGCTCTTACATAACACTATTTGAACTCAACTGCAGTATCAAAATTTTGTCTATCGATTGTGTTAATCATCATTACAAAAGAGCAATATCCACATTCAATCTGTGCAATAACTCATTTATGAGCTGCATGACTAACCACGGATTTTAGAATGTTAATGTCCTTTTGATGAATCCTTAATGTTTAAATAATAAACTATAATCCTTCTATTTCTTCATACTTATCACAATATGAAATGACATTCTTAAAACACCTGTTGTGTATTTTTCTTATGTAGTAATTTACACAGCGGAAATTCTAACCTTCAATTAAAGATGTCATACGTTAAAATAAATGTATAAATTTATTAGTTTGAACATTTTATAATGTAAACTAAAGAACTTTAAAGATATTGACAAACAAAAATTACTTCATTTATAAGTTTAGGATGTAGGAAAGAAGTTTGAAATATGTGCCTCTTATTCTAAACTTTTAAAAATTGAATTAGAAATTACTTGAAATTACTCATTACTCAACAGTCGATAAGGAAGGTATGAGAGTGCACGGATGCAAGTTGTAACCTGTAGTTGTGACAATTGTCAATCGTGATATACAATACGATACCAATCGTGATAATAAGTGCACAAAATGCCCAATTTGGTAGTATAGTTTTCGCTCTGGAAATAAAAAAATTTGCATTGATTCAGAAAACATTAGAATGGCAAAGACTTCGTCGTTGAACATGATTGAAGATCTTGCAAAAGATTATGTTGCATACTTGAAGCCGGATTTAAGTAAAGAGGTAAATAATGCAATGCCATAATTGATATAGTAATATTTTGCACTGAATTCTGCTTTATTTGAACGCAGTTTCATAATTTATTGACATGACCACTTATCTAGACGACGAGACGTGTAAACAAGTTATGCCTTTTTTTCTAGGTTATGTGTATATTAATATCATCATAAAGAAACGATTGACCGATTGAGCTTCGATTAAAAAACAGAACATAGCAGAATTGAAACCGATTTACTCTTGACATTTTAATTCATTTATTTGAAAAATTCGCCACAAGCTTATGCATATCTGTATCAACGAGGATCAAATTAGAAAGGCGAAGTTTAGACCAAAAGTCAGGGAGCATTCGGAACTAGAAAGAGCAAAAAATACCTGCGAAAGTATTTTGCTTTTAAAACCTTCACTTGGGTATCGGTATCCTAAAAAACATATTATTATGCAGTTATCCTACTCCAGTACACATTTAAAATTCAGACCGACCCCTTGATCGTATTTCAAAAAGATAACTGTTAAATTAAAAGCATGTGCAAACATATAAGGTATAAAAATAACTTAAGATAAGTTCTTATTGATTTTAAAATGTAAATCCATATTTCTGCTTACAGAATAGATTTAAAAACTTACATTAAACATTTATTTAAATTAAAGAAGTATTATTTAGTCTCCTAGTCACATTGTCATAGATGTACTGTAATTTAAAATTGATAAACAAGGCATCTTCTTAATTACGTCGGCGGAGTTCAAGAAATCAATGTTTTTTAGGATACGCAAATGAAGGTCTTGAAACCGAAATATACCGATGGTATGATTGCATTCGTATTTTTTTTCTAATAGTAAAAGGGTCATGTCGAATAACAATTAAAGAGCTCGTTACTGCAATCATGCTGTAATTAAATTTTTATTGCGATAGTCCTTGTTAATTTTGATTTAAAACGTTTAGATACGGCCTCTTTTTTTATTGCTTAAATCAATAAAAACTATCCAGTAATACATTGAAACATATATAACCTATCATATAAAAAATCACACCTTTTCATATACACTGCTGCGTCAAATTGTCATTAATTTTTTTACAATTATTTATTTGCTCTTTACATCTGAAAAAATAAAATCTTCTTTTATTACAGACAAAAGGTGTTCACGAAGCGATAGAGGATATGCAAATGCGCCTAGAAGAATTTGAGTCCATTATCCGAATGGTTAGGATTCATTCCCTTTCCAAATCCATCTTGCATATCATGAATACCAAATTATTTTTCTGAAACATGGAAATTCTGTGGAATTCTTTAATATAAATATTACATAAAAATGACTTTATATAATAATGATAATGTAATACAAATAATCAATTCAGCTCTTTACTTCAACAGATTCAATCGGACACTGACAAATGTACGAACCGCTATATTCCTTCGTTTCAAATGATGTGTCCGAAAATAATTGAGCTTTGTAAAAAAGTAGATATGCTCGAACACATAATCTTGAGAGTCAATTATGACTTAACAGCATTGGAAAGAGATGTGGAAAATGCTGAATCTGATCTTGGATCGTCAGAAAAGAGATTTCTTATGCTCAATCCACTTACCTTCTTTGTAAGTTAAACATTTTCATTTCACTTTCATTGATCCTATTTGAGAAAAATTCTGTATTTCAGAAAAAAGCTGGTGAACCAGTAGCACCTCAGCGAATTCCTCCAGAGTATCATCCACCAAAAATTTTTCAAACTGAATCTTTTTTCAACGTGGAGTAATAATATTTCTTATTTGGTAGCATTCTGCAAGTCGAAACTCATATTATGTACATATAAGTGATAAGTTCATATAAAATAAAAGCGTATTTTTAAATATATATTTTAAACTAAAAATTCATCAGTTATTGAGAGTTCAAAATGTTTGAAAAAGATTTTCTTTATTCCCTTTAATTTATTATAAATATTTGCGTTGTGCTTCTAACACGCAGGAAAGGTACAAGTTTTAAGTTGTGCTTCTTTTTCGCCATAGGCACAGCTACCACCTATGCAATGTCGCCATCTCGTTAACTTGCCTATTCCACAAGTGACACTGCATTTTGACCAGAGTCCCCATTGATCCCAAATTTTTGGATCCGGCTTTTTTCCTAAGAAAATACTTCGCTTTAATGAAAGACAAAACTAAAGTCAAAACTAATTTGGTTTAATGAAGATAATTGCCGGATGAGGAAGTGTTCAATTTTGAATTGTGGTTTATTTTGAATTTTTAGTTTATAGGTGGAAGCCAAAGATAAGGAAAGTTTCTGGAATGAGTTTCAAGCAGGCGTAAACAACTCTGAGATCGAATTCACGAAATGTAGGCCGCATGATATGGGTATTGATTTTAGAATCTGATATTAATTATACGAAATCTTGCGTAATATATAACTTGTGACCTCCTTGTATTTTATATATAGGCAATGATGAAGCGTGAGTAGTCCTATTTATATACATTTAACGAGGAGAATGTTGCTTTTTCTCAAGATGTCAGGGTTCCATTAGGCCAAGTTCGCACACATTCTTAATTAAACACATACATACATATAAAAGAATTATGAGACTACAAATTAAAATTGTACATAGGTATAGTGAATCAAAGTTCAAATGTAAATTCAGGTTTAAATACTTTTAGCATATAAACAAAATTTTCCAATTACAAATTACATCAATTGTTTGATAGATTTAAATTTAAATTTAAATTTGATGCGAATTACGCAAAATTTCAACAAAGATGCAGATAATTGACAAAAAAATTGATTTGGCAATATATTATTTTTATACAATCAGTTTTTATACTTTATGCATTTATATTACCTTCTCTTTTAATACCGCTTATATTATTTATACCAACATCATCTTCTTCCTCTTCAGCAACTTCGATGTCTTTTTCCAAGACCTTCCTTTTCTGGAGAATAGCTGCTGCTTGGAATTTTTTAAGTTTTGAATCTGCGTCATTGACATTATCATTTCTACACGACCAAATTTTTTTAATTATAAATTAGCCTTTTACTTTTGTTAATAATGCTTATTTATAGAATACTAATTCGATACTTCCTGGTTGTAAATTAAATATTATATTAGAGAACTTTCACAGATTACTATTCGAATTCTCTACAGAGCTCTGGACTTGAATCTCGCATTACAGTTCATTTGAAACTCTCGCTTCTATTTAGTATAGGTATTTTTAATTACGTTTTTATTGAATATGATGCAAATTTTTTTAATTTTTGTCCAATGGGTTCTTGTTCCTTTGAAATATCAATTTCTACTGCTTTCGCAGTGCTTGTTTTACTCTCAGTAATTAAATATAGAAGAGTTATTATCAAAACAATGAAACATTGCTGTCCAAAAGAACATGCTGTTTGTTTATTGAAATTCAATCTTTGCAACATTATGACATTAAAACATATAACTAGAGGTATAAAATGTCATAAATGTCATACATATATAGGATCTAACACATTTGTAATTCAATTGTTATCTTGTAACAATTGAATGATAAAACAAAATGAAAAACGACGAATAAAATGGTGAAACAACAAGTTTATGAAAATATTATAAAAATAGGTTTAATTACAATTCTTACACAAATGATAAATTAAATTGGTTATAACGACCGAGTATAATATTAGTAATATGCTATATAATGAAAAATAAATAGAGTTGTCAAGTAAATTATAGCCTAAAGAAAGATTTATGAGCTCTTCCATTTGGTATCTGGCCTTGCAGTCTTAATCTTCGTACAGCTTCTCTTAAATGCTTGGGTTGCAAAGGTCCTGATTCTTCATTTGCTTCCATCACATCTAAAGCTTTTGGGACATAAGTTCACAAGTTACGTTTATCGTCATTATACATCTCGAAAGTTCTTTTAAATCTTATTATAAAGCCAAAAAAGGGAGAGTACAACATACCTTCTTCAACAATTTCTCCAACAAACACTTTTGCTATACCAGACATTGCAATCACCACATTCTGAGATACTGAACATCCAGTTATAGTTTGCATAATCTTAAAGAATAAAAATATTCAAATTAATTTTAATTCGAGTTCTATACGAAGTTTCTAATACGTCAGCTCTGTTGCCTACAATGTTGTAAAAATGACAAAAAAATTTTGTTTTCACTTTTTACACCCGTTTAAAAAAAAAAAAAAAAAGTGACGTGACGAAATATTTTCGTCTACGGATTCCTAATCTATGAGAAAAAAACCTATCGAAATGACAAATTAGTTCTTTGATTTTTCCGAAGAAAAATCCTTGTTGTAAAACATCACAAAAAACTTACTCGTTTGATAGCAGCCTTGGGGAAAGCAGCTCGTCTGTACATTTCATATCTATCGAGTTGATCTTCCGTGAAGTTTGATACCAAGACTCTGCAATTATAGAATGGATATTAAAATTTAAAGAGATAAAAAAAACCACGAGAATAATAAATTAGGTTCGAAAAAGATTAAAATATTGTGTTATCTTGTATGTATTTATACTTTTGTGTAACAATCACGTACTGCATTTTCTCTCTTTCTTCTTCCTCAAGTTCTTTTTTACTTTTTTCTTTGCTTTCCCTGCGATCTTTAATATTGTTTGGAGTAACATTTGGAATCATAATATCATTGCCGAATAGGTCTTCTGTAATTTGTTGTTCATGATCTTCTTTGAACTCAACTTCGTGCTTAATAGATTCAACTAGATTATTCGTTATCATTGACTTGTCAATCGGATTGTTTTCTTCATTATCTGACTGTGATTGAGAACTCGTAGCGTACTCAGTTTCCATCTGCAATCAAAGATCATGAATTAAAAACAATTAGCATATGCAAATGTTTTTTTTTCTTTTTCACCGTGTAACGATCCTTCACCTTCACTGGCACCAATTCTCTATCTATACTACCCTCATCTGCATCTTTTTCGTCTAGATTTCCCATTAAAACTGGAATTCCATCCTCTTTACAATCAACTTCTATACATTCATTTTCATTACAAGAATCATCGTCCTTTCCAAATATGTTATCCATCTGCAAATAGAAATACGTAAATAAAACGATTGTATTCTTTGTAATTATTTCTTCCAAAACTATAAATCTATACTTTTATGTAGTGAAATTGTTTCATGAAACATAGTTAGACTTTTTTTTAAAAATCTTATTATATTAATAGCAGAAATAGTTATTTGTAATAAATGCTGTAAATAGTTGTAATAAAAAATAATATAAGATACGAACAACAAAGTTCCAGTAGGTTATGACAGACTTTTTGTTTTATTAGTTAATTATGAAACATAACCTTTAAACATACTTTTTATATTATTGAAAACCAAATATTTGTTTAATTAACACTTCCTACAATTTAATAAACATGAACATCAGTTAAAACACTACTTTTCTGTTATTTTTCTTGATGCCAAACATTCGACAAAAAAATATCTTTGCCTCAAGGCTTAAGCATAAACTATGGAAACATAAAGCCAAGTTCACACGTGCAAATCGCCATCTAGCAAGTGTATCTAATACATACCCATCCATGATGAAACTTAGATTGCACATCACAACCCATCCCTGCCTTCTCTGATTTTTCGTCGTCTGCTGCAGCAGACCACGTTGCTCAAATGTCATGGTGTAAATATTATTTGTTTGCGACATGTCAAATTTACTCTGGATTTTACTCATCATCTTTTGTAATTTTATTACATTTACAATAAGTTCTGCTGGTGACAGATCACAATTTTATGTTCTTTGCGTTGATAAATGCAGCCTAAAACACTGTAAAATTGGTTCGTAATCTTCATCACTTAAATACATATTTTTTTCCTTTCTCTTATAATGCCAATTCTATAATGCATTTTTTTGTATTTTATAAACATTGAGTTATCTTTATAGAATAATAAAAATATAAATAGAGATCAATATTCTCTCTTTCTTAATGTGCAGAATGTATATTTACTCAATTTAACTTATAATTGTCTCTTTTACTCTCGTAATGGGCAATTTATACTATTTGTTTTAGGAGGAAATTTCAAAAGGCCTCCTTCGTTCGATTTACAGTTTTTACATTGGTCGTGTAGAGATAATTGCAGTTATGGTTGTATGTGGGAAACAGTTACATACTTCACCACACATGGCCTTGATGTACCCCAATTTCACGGGAAGGTATAGAAATATGTCATTCTCCTGCTCTAAAGATTTCCATTTGCAAATTTCACGTCAATTTTTTGTAAGGTAAAACTTCTATTTCAGTGGCCTTTTATTAGAATATTCGGCTTGCAAGAGCCAGCATCAGTATTATTCTCACTATTTAATTTTTACGCCCACGTGAAAATGTACAACAAATTCAGAAAGGAAGTAAATTCATCAATTCCAATGTTCTATGTTTGGACATACTTCATGATAGTAAGACAATAATTCGATTACCAAAAATCCATTCCTAAATTTTAAAATCTACTTTAATTTCTTTCTAGGTTTGTACACATGGCTGGATCTGGTCAGCTGTTTTCCATGCCAGAGATAAATATTTTACAGAAGTGATGGATTATTCCTGTGCATTTACCACTGTCCTGACCTTATTGTATTGTTTATTATTAAGGTAATAACTTAAAAGTCGCTCAGGGCACACATGAAACTAATTTTTGTCTACTTAATTTTACAGGATAAGTTATAACAACTTAATGAATATAAAAGTCATTTCCGCAATTACTTGTGTGTATGTAAGCACCCTTGTTACACATTTATCCCATCTGTGGTCTGGAAAAATTAATTACGGGTATAATATGAAGTTCAACATTGCACTTGGTAATTGCAATTTTATTGATCTTACCTGTTCTGAATTCTTTTGACTTCAGGTCTACATCAAAATTTCTAGTTGGCAATTTTTTGACAATGATGCTTCAAAATTTGAATAGTGTAAGCTAGGCACCTTTTTTAATAAATATTTAAATCGCAGGTTTCGTAACATTCGCTGTAGCAATGATATGGTGGTACCGCAATCACAGAAAATTGACTCACCTATATTTCATCGGTTGGTTCACCGTGTTAACTGTTACTGTTACTTTATTGGAAGTAGCAGATTTTCCGCCCATTTTTTGGATCTTTGATGCTCACTCTTTGTGGCACGCCGCAACAGCTCCACTTGTTATTCTCTTGTACAGGTGAATAATTGATATTTATTTTTTTAAACAAATAAATTGCTCCGCTCTAAAATATAACTTCTTTTTCAGATTTATAACATTAGACTGCCATTACCTAAGTAACCAATACCTCAAATTGGACGTAAAACATTCGTTGTGAAATAACGAGGAATCTTAAGGGCATATGGTACAAAATTAGGTCATTTACTGCCGTCTGCTTGAAACGGAGGTAAATGGCCTAGTTTTAGCGAAAAATATTTATGATATAAAGGATCGCATACCCTTAAGTCATTCCATTTATTTTTAATTTAAACAAATATTATTCATGAATTATTTTTTACGATTAGAAGCAAATAATATATTTATTCCAGAAATAATAGAATAAGTACAAAATAAAAAAACAATTTCTTAATGATTTACCGTCTTATTAATTTATAATAGAAATAGGTTTCTAATTGAAAGATAGATATTTTTTAGAAAAGTTTATTTAACGCGATATTGTAAATCGCATTTTCTTCACACGACCGCAGTAGCGTAAATAAATTACAAAAAATGTGGAAACTCCTTAAATATACTCAGTATACATTAAGTTTCTACCGCTATTATATTTCATAATAAAAGTCTAGAATTTTGCTTTACATAAATTAAAATTGCGTAAAGCAGTCTCTACATTCTCATTTGACAAAATATAGGTGTATGTATTTCCAAGCTGAATCGGATTTTTTATCGCGATTCAGCGAAATACTTTCGGCAGTGTAGACATTTATTTTTCGAACGAGAGGATTGTAACTTATTTTCAGAATTTCAAGGAATGTCTTGATTTAGAAGTAAATTTCTAAGACTACATATAATCATAACGATGCTTAAACTTGATTTCTGAAAAAATAATCAATACTCTTTTTTACTCTCTTTTTTTTACGACTCCGCATTTTTAAGTACTAGTCTGTACAATAATTAGCCTTAATTTTTAGAATTTTCAAGTGATAACTTGCAAATATTGTCTCAGAAGTAATAAAAGATTAAAACATATTTTCAAAAAATATCGTACACGCATTCATTAAAATAGCCTTGAAAACAATCTTAGCATAAATAAATGCATTTAGTGATGATTTTTTAAAAAAGAACATTAGCAGCTAATGTAAATAAGCAAAGTTAATGGAAAATTTTGTAAAATTCTACATCTAGTAATTTTTTAAAACTTCCAATGAGTTTAAATTCAACAACTTCCAAATTAATTTAAATACCAATTCTCTAAAAAGTGTTGACACTATGTATCAAATACAATTAAAACTATGCGAATTGTTAGATCGACAGTGCGCTATTATGTTGGAATTCGCATTGACCTACCTAATTCTTTACTTTTACATTTCACTACAATTTACAAGAAATGCTTGTTTTATGTTATATTTTGACGGATGCGATGTGACTGCTTCCTACGAATTATCTATTAGATCTTAAATATTATAAATCGTCAGTCTCAGTCATTGTCTTAACGTAGCACCAGGTTTACGTTGATTTGTGCATTCGTTGAGATCATTAAAAAAGGGGATGACTGTAAAGTGCAAAAATTGCAAGTTCTCATTGCTTTCTTGGAGAGTTTTTCATATTTCATACGGGAGAATGGTAGAAAATGGCACGTGGTTAGTTAACTAAGGAAGTACTATCCTGGAAGCAAGAGAATACTGTTCTGCAAATAAATAGATCGCCGACAGCATCGTAATATTAGTGAAATGTAAAGTAGTTTGAATTGCACATTTTCGCAAAATACAACTGCCGTTCGCAACGGTAACCGTAATTAAAAAATAGACATGCGCGCGTGCATATGTGTAATATATATATATATAGATCTATATGTATATTATATATATTTATAGAATTTATAAGCAATGAAGCTCTGGTAGAAACTTATCAAAGTTTCCGTCGTGGAAGCATGATTCGGTATCACATTCTCTCAATATTTTGTTTAGCTGCTCCCAAGTACTTAAGTTTTATCAGAAATAATCGCGCACATTATTGATAATGGCGACCTTTTCTGGTCACTGGATATAAGTACAATTTTCGTAAAATATTGATCTGAAGCTTTTAAGTAGTGTATTCAGTGCTTGAATAGCGCTTCGTTCTCGGGATTGTCGTCTCTGTGTTTCTCGAGATTACCGGAAAGCGTGGGATCCGGTCTTCGTCTTTTGAAGAAGCCAAGCTTCCAAAGAAGTAAAGTCAAGAGGATTAACAAAAACAAACCGGCTATGATGGATCCTATTATTATCCAAATTGGCACTGGTTCAGGTTCTTGCTGATCTGATACATCTGGATAGGCTATAGTTTCGGCCTAAAATTGCAGAATAAATTGTTGAGTCCATGAAGAGTATATATTTGATTAAATTCTGGTTTCGAAGAGTTAATAATTATACTTACAATTGCGTAATCGTCTGTTAGATTATCCTGCTGTATAATGACATTCTTGGGAATGTAAATTTTTGCGACTGACCCTATTCGTACCTCATCGACTTTGCGGTAGTCCTCAGCCAATGTTGAATTCCAAAGCCTAAGATTGTTGTAATCATTAAACTCTAGCTCAGAATATTGATTAAGATAGTGGTGCTTTTTAAATAATTACCTTGCTTTAACAGTAATGACCGCCTCTTTCTTCCATTGCAGATTGTAAATTCTACATATAATGTCGACACATTTAGCCGTTTGCGCTTTGCAGTTCTAAAAAAATAGTAAGTACTATTTAGTACGCTTTATCATTTACAGAAGGAATTTAATAGGAAATTTCAGTTACATACCATAGTAACTATTTGATGTCTGCGACCGTCTTTTATAAATGTCCGAGTATTGACAACTTTCTCAGTGTCTCGTTTTCTTCTAACGTAATTTGTATGGTTATAGATAATAGGACGAGTTGTGGTCACTTCTGCAGGCATAAGTGGTTCTATTTCACTCACACTACCTTGCAACTTGAGTGGATTCACGTATCCTTCAGGTATTTCACACTCTCCGGTCGCTCCTTCAGCTACTAAAATATTAAAATTCCGCTCACATTTTATTATACATAATTTTATATAATTATAATTTTATTATGTATAATCGAAAAAGAGAAATACCTTGAATAGAAGGTGTTTCTTCCAAATAAAGAAGCCACTTCCCATGTGGCTTGTCATTAGCAACTTCATATGGCCACGAAATCTTAACTTCTAAAGCGCTGACTCTCCACGGACCATCGTTGAATACTTCGTAAACATGGGCAACTTTTGGACCAACCTCGTGTAAATTTTTAATAGCAGACTCGCCAACAATAGGACCTCCGTAGTATGCCCATTGAGTTTTTGAAGTGCTATAAATTCACAAAGTACACAATTTTCAGCAAACTAAATGATTTAAAATAAAGTCAAGTTTCAATAGAAAAAAGTATAAAATAAATTTACCCTTTTATAGACAATTCCGCCCTTCGAATTACAGCTGCACGCAAGACTGTAGGTGCCTTCTCACTAACCTCTCTAGATGTAGAATTAGCAAAAACGTTAAAAAGAAGTTGGGATTCACTGTCGTCTAACTTCTTTGAGTCAAACTTGACTTGTACAAATACAGTCTTGTCTTTTTTAAAAGGATTCCCTATGGAACAAGCCACAATAGTCGCGTTGTGTATTTTGCAAATTCCAGAATAAATCGTTGAACTAATGTAGTTCAAATTTTCAGAATGTTCAATAAACAATTGTGCCTCATAGGCTGATTCGCCAACATTTTTAACTGTCACATTGACGAGTACATCAGAGTTTTCTTTCAATATGAGTTCATAGAAGTTTCGGTCATTTGGAGACGCTTCGAGGTCTAGTGCAGCTTTCAATCGCAAATCACTCTCACAAATATCATTATCACCGCAATCCTTCTGGAAAGTCGCTTCAAACACCTTGGCAGCTTCTTGTTGATTCAGGATGGGGTAATTTTTAATATCGGGCAACGGAGCTCCTTCGCGTGGCATTACCGGTTCTTCTTGTATCAAAGTGTAATTGAAACGGAACTTGATGGGCGATTGAATATCTCTAGTGTTCTCCTAAAAAAAAAAAAAAACTTTAAAAAATAAATCTTGTTTAGATTGTAAAAATCCATATACGAATATTACTGACCTTTAAGTAAACGGTTTCAGACTGACAATGTACAAGTTTCACCGGATCCAAAGTAACCTCGCGATGAATATAATGTAATCGTGAGTCGCCAGCTCGAAACCAGACACGAGAGAATTTTTTTAATCCCGAATAAGTTTCGGCTTCAATATGATAATTGAGCTTTAGATATGGCCCTCCCTCTTTCTTCACAAGTGCTTTAGTTTCGCAGCATGCTTCGAACGAAAAGCTAAATAGATAAACCAATTTTTATATTACCAATTTTTATATCAAGCTTTTCATCCAGTTTAAGAATCAAATGAAAAAGTTACCAAGTGTAATTGGATTTTGGATCAGCAGCGCAGCCTAGCTTTCCTGGATCTATGGTTTCAATTTTCTCTTGGTAAGCCCCATCCTTGTTAACATATCGTATGTAAGTTGTAATATTAATTATGTTTCGAGATCGAAGTAAAGCCACTGCAGCATCGTCGTATGCTCCGACTAGTAAATCCGGATAACCGTTTTGATCCATGTCAATTCCTCCACTTAGTGAATATCCAAAAGTACGTAAAGGTACAGGTGTATCCTCTGAATGAATTACCTACCAGGAAAAAAGCGTTTTATTTAATCTGGCCCTTTTCTAAATATTTTCCTACTAATCTAAAAAAAATTTAAAGATTAGAAGTTCACCTGTGACGGAATCGTAATTAACCCATTCTTCGAACCGAGGAAAATATAAACAGTTCCTTTTCCTTCGTACGGTGCACCAATAGCAACATCTTCGTATCCATCTTTATTCAAATCTCCTAAATTAGCTATTGCAAAGCCAAATCTGCAATCGCATCGTAATTTTGTATTTTATTAATTGTTACTAACGATGATCATATGTCCAAATTTTACAATTTAGGTACAAACCTTGATTCTTCTCGACCTACGAGCTTTGTCGGTGTACATTTTTTACAGCTTTTCATATTTTTCTCGAGTGATGTATAAATGTATACCGCACCTCCTTCTCCTTTATTAAAATAGAATGGAGCTGCCACAAGAAGATCTGAGATTCTGTGAAAAGAATTTTCGAATCAGAAAAAAATGTTTTAAAGCTTTAGAGATTTAAAGTTGAAATATAAAGGATTCAAAGTTGAAATATTTTTTTAACGTCTAGAAACTGCCAAAAACTTACTTGTCTCCATTAACATCGGCGGAAGCGATTTCGTATCCAAAACTCGATGCCAACTGTTCACCATCTAAAGTTGTGACGACCTGTAAGACAGCTTTTTCTGCATGACGACTAAAAAGAACAACTTGTCCCGTTTCATTGGAACGTGGAGCTCCAGCAGCATACGCCAAACCATTTTTGAAGAAATTTCCCACTGCTACTGACATGCCTATAATTATAAAGTAAGAGTCATTACAAAACTTTCCTTCCCAGTTATAATATTTGATAAGTAAAATGATGAATTCGAATTTTGAGATTTAAATTTTGATCCAACACCCTTAATTAAAATTAGGATACAGAATGAATGCATGCAATTAGAAGAAAGTAGAATTACCGAGATAGCTGTATTTTTTAACAGGAGAAGCATCCTGCATGGGAGCATTGTAGATAGTGGTATCTCTCGTCAGGAGATCCTCTTTAACTGAAGAGAGATAAACTGTTCCTTGCCAGGTGTATGGACCTGGTGTACCAATCATTACATATTCTTCAGGTGTTAATAACCCGCTTGTACCAGCCAAGCAATATCCAAACTGTTCGTGGGCTCTGAAAAATAGTTTATAATTTATATATTATAAAAACTAAAAAAAACTTGAATCATCTTTCAATATTTAAAAAAGGTATATCATTAAATGTTTGTGCTAAATTGTTTAACTATCTATACTTTTACGAAACTTCTACCTACAATATGTGAATCATCTTTAAAACAATGTTCTTTCGATTAAATTTTATCTACGATTCGTGAATGAATATATTAACAAGTGGTTGAGTATTTTTATTACTTGTCAGTAGGTTTCCCAGAGCAAGGTTTTTTGAGATCTCTCACTTTTAAATCTTGCGTCAATACGTAACATTGTCCCTGTCCCCACAACGAATCCTTCGACTTAACAATGTGTCGATGAGCGCAAACCTGTAGAAATTTCATTAATTATAAACAAGTGCATTTTAAATTAATTTCTAGAAATATTCTCTTTTTTTAAATAAAAATTATACACTTACCATAACTTTACCCCCAGGACCTTGACTACGTACTGTAACTCCTAGCCATTGATTGTCTTTTACCTCGTCGTTACCAGGTGGAATGAGTTCTTCGCTATCAGTACCTGCAGAAAATTTTTATGTTTTATAATCATGAAAAGACGTTGTTTTTAAATATAATGCTGAGTGCAGATGATGTGCGTCAAACTTCAAACTTCTTCAAGGCAACTGCAGTTAATATAAAAAACTCCTATAAGAAATATATTAAATGTTGGGCAAGCGGGGTTTCAGTAAAACTCACTCAAGTATATAAGACGATTCTCTTAATCACCTTGTTTTTAAAAATCAGAAAAACTTATTGATTATTGAAACACATCCACAATGTCGAAGAATTCTGCAAAACATTCTGTGATTCAAATTTCCTCATTCACAATCTTTATGTAAGTTTAATTGTGTTCAAGTTCGTGTTATTACCAACAATAATTAGTAATTATTAAGTAATTATTTTAGTAATAAAAAAAAGTTTAACTCCCCAATGAGATTTTAATATGTAATCAAATTATACGGAAAGAATAAGAAATGTGGGAATCTCTTTCTTGCAGTATATATTTAAATATTGTTCATTAGTTTTTTTAGTAACCAATTTTAGAACTGAAAATGAAAAATTTTCGTTATAACCCAGCTCTATGTTATTTAATTAGTCACAGAATTGCATATTTTTGCAAAGGAAATTAGATAAAGTAAGTTTCTCAAATATTCTTGTTTTGAAAAGTGACTGTTCCTGGAGCATTTATATCATATTAAATGCAGAGTTAGTAGAAAAGTGTTGGGATAAAATGAATCGTGATGATGTACACTAGCAGATTATGAAATATAAAAAAATATTAGTATAACGAAGAAAGGTACAATAAATTGAATGTAGAGTAAGTGTTTAATATTATTTAAAAAGAATGTTAGTTGACGCAAAGAATCAAAAAGTATTCATAAAAATGCAGAATAAAAGTGAATAAAATATCAGCATTCAGATTTTTTTAGCACACGTTTTATTAGCATAAATTAGTAACGAACGATATGAAATACAATATTTCATTGTTAGTAGATCTTGCATATGAGTTCTTCTTGAAACGATAAAAGCACATCGAGATATCAGCATTAAAAGTTATACTCACTTTTCGATGCTTATCATTTTGCAAAAAACTAAGCGTTATTGATTAACTTTTCTGCCATGCTTCAATTCTTATTAATTTCTTTTTCATGCATATTTTTTTCTGCTTAACTTTGCAGTGATTGAGTGAATAAAAAAGTTTCAATAAACGCTTGAGAATGCCTCATTCGTATCATTCTCATAAGAATTCCGGTGATGAACTTACTTGAATCATACTGACCGCCTTCGTCTTCTTTTATGGATAACCGAAACATAATTTAACTTAAATTAATCGTGTAACATGGTATAAGTGTATGAAAATGTGTTTGACATGAAAACTTTAGTGTGAAATCAAAATGTCTTAATAACTGTGTGCTTAACATTTTTATTTTTATTGTCAATAAAGATACTTTTTAAATAAACAGTTTTTAATATATAATGAGACTTTAAAGGGAAAAAGCTGCGAAATTAGAAAGTACAGACTGTTTCTATTCTTAATTATTGTTAAGCCCGCGAAATACGTTCAGCGAAATATGCTATAAATAAGAATTATGTATCATTGCTAAGAAATTCTTCGCAGCTTTTACCCACTCTAATTGCTTCAAAATACATTTTCAAAGTACGATGTTAAAAATGATCAAGCTCTGAAAGCTATGGTACTTTTATCATCCTTTAATTTTGATAGAATCTAATTAAATAAAAATTAGGTTTATTCAATATTTTCAGATGAATGAAGTTATATAAAAAATAATTAATCCATATACTTACTTTGCTGCCCGTCGGTGATGACTTGCACACAATCTCGAGAATTTGAAGTTAAGGGACATTGCCATAATGCACCTGATCTATTTGTTCCAGGTTGTATATTCTGATCTAATGGAGCGCCGACTAATATCCTGTCAAAATAATTATAAAAATATTTCTGTACTGCAGAAGAAAGTCTCTTTTAGAATGTAAATGGAATTAACAATGAATTTAATATTTCGACTCTTCAAAAATGAACACAATATTTTATTCTCTAACCAATAGACAAAAATTATTAACTCATTTGAATTAAAAAATTATTCTCACGAAAATGTCTATCATTTGAACGTTCAGAACTTCAAGTAGATAATTAATGGAAACAATAAAAATTAAAACGTAAAAATTAACGGAGTACAGAGGGAGATATGTCCCATTTATTTCTATCAAGCCCAATTAGGTAGTCCGGAATATTCATTTGAAATCTACAAAATCGCAGAACAAAGAATTTAATTGCCTTCTATCAAAAAATTAACAAAATATTAAACAAAATATTAAGTAGTATGTATTTATTATTAAAAAGATAGATATCAAAATTGTTAATAAAAACAATTCTTTAAAATCTTCTTTTTTTATATAACAATATTCAACAATGAAAATTGTAAAACTTGTTTAATGAAAAGAGAAGCATTTTCCATAATAAATGTAACTTTATTAATAAATCGAGCATTGGAATTTGGGTTTTTATACTATCTTCAAAGCATATTTCGATGACTAATAACAAAAAATAAACATCCCACCACACGGGAGAAAAAAACCTATTCATCATAAGTACTCCCCACAGGCAAAAAGAAAACGAACATCTTAAAAGAATCCAGAGGAAAATTGCCCGTTCACAAAGAGATAAATTATTTCTAAATTAATTTCCAAGGTTTTACTATTTTTCTTTTTTAATATAAACAACCAGATTACACAATTTTCATACGCCCAAGCAGATGAGAGCTACTTATTGTAATTTTCATTGTACTTACCAGCTTTTAAGCTGGCCATTAACCTCGGATATTTCCTGATGCTCAGCCACAGAAAACCCAAAATAAGATCCCCGTGATCCTCTCTTGATAACAGGTATTCTTGCTTCCAAGTTGAAGCTGTTTACACCACAAATATAAAGCACAAGACACAAAAAAGAACCGCCCTGCATTTTGGAGCAATGACGATTATAACTACTGTGACACTGTTTTCTTTAGATTTGCGTTGGTGGCCACATCGAGTCGATGATTTTTTTCGAAAATCTTGTCTTGGCGTTCCCTTTCTCACCTCAAATACCTCGGATTCTCAATCAAGATCCACCCACGCACTCACAACTCACGACAATCACTTCTCTCTTCTTAGTTCTTACCTTCCTACAATTCTTACACTCTCTTACTTTCTGTCACGTATAAGATTCACACATATACTTGTGTGAATAGGTAGATAAGTGTTTTATATGTATATGATCAGACGAATCCAACACATTATTTATGATTCCTTTTGGCGCAATATTTGAATTGCTGTCAGTAAGTTACATTTTCATTAACATTTTATTTTGGGTCCAAATTATTATTTCTCAACAATTATAACTCCTGTAAACTTCATTTCATGGGTTAAATTTTTTATATTTCAAAATTTCATGCAATAATAAAATTTAGTCCCGTAAAATTGGTACCAATGTACGATTGGTGCCCCTGGTTGTCCATCGGAATTCAGCCATTTTGGATTTACCCCCACCATTAAGGTGCTTTCATGCGCAACGTGAGGCCCTACTCTACTGCGCATGCGTCGCGCTCGGCAGCTGATTGGTTACAATTCGCGCGCAGTTTAAAATTGTTTAGCATTTTAAACTGCGCGCGAATAGCAACCAATTAGATGCCGAGCACGACACATGCGCAGTAGAATAAGGGGCCCGCGTTGGGAGCACGGCAGCATGCTTCACTTTCACTCCTTACCAGGGTCCTTGCATTAGAGTTGCATAGAGTGTTTTGGAGTGTTTTGGAGCATTTTGGAGTGTTTGTATGCGTTTTCCTCTTTAATTTCTACCAAAATTTGTCAGAGTTTGTTAGAAAAGATAATACAGAATAATACAGAATACAGCTAAGAAAATAGGTCAATTGGTTTGGAGTTTGGATCATTTGGAGTTGATTGTACTTCCTAACCTATAAATATGGCTGATGACGAGTTTGACGGTGACGAGTGAGTTATATATAATACCTGAATTGATACATTATTAGAATTAGAAATCATTATTCCGCCTGTTATTTTCGGATGTGGAATATACGGAACATTTAAACCGTTACCTTTGCAACGGTTTAAACGTTCTCTCTGTATACAAAATAAGAGAAACGTTTTCTCTTATTTTGTATACAAGTTATATAAATTTGTAATTGTCAACCATTAATTACTGTAGTAACTAAATTAAAATGTTCTTTCTAGAATCGCAGACGACTTCGATGATGAGGAGGAAGACAACATCGAATTGGAACCTCAAGAAGAAGATGGGGACAATTTTGAATTGTTACCTTCAGGAGAGCCTACGGGGAAAGTTCAAACGTCGAAAAGAATAACGACTCGATACATGACCAAGTAAGAATATTTTATAATTAAAATACCTTTATTTTATATGCACTTATACCTCTTTTATGTATTATTTTAAAGTAAATTGTAGACTGAATTATTGTATTCATTTTTCCAGATACGAAAGAGCCAGAGTGTTAGGAACACGGGCTTTACAAATCGCAATGTGTGCACCAGTCATGGTAGAATTGGAAGGAGAAACAGATCCCTTGCAAATTGCCATGAAAGAATTAAAGCAGCGTAAGATTCCAATCGTCATTCGTCGTTTCTTACCTGACAACAGCTATGAAGATTGGGCCATTGACGAATTAATTATAATTGATCATTAAAAGTAAGCGTCGATTCTATATTGTATAACTTAAAGCTAAGGATAAATTTTCTGGATGATATAATTTAAGTACATTTCAATAAAAGACAAAAACTACTTATTTGTGATTTCTTTTTTACATCAATTTTAATATTTAGTGCTCATTCCTTATGAATAGTTTAATAAGTACGTGTCTTTTAGCTCCCCTTCCAAGCTATAATTTGAATTTCCCGCTTATTTGTCCCTTTAAATCATATTAAGACGAGTTATACTCATCTTGTATCTTTTCCATTCTCTATGGTCTTGACGTCGCCTTTTTTTATTGACAACTCTGAAATTTAATTTGGTCTTAACAAAGAAAAAATAAGAATAAATTGCTTAATTGCTTCCCGAAATTGTATTATAACGTGTTTTCGGACTCGAATGGTTATTGGTGCTTGATATTGTGAAAACTTGTAAGTAAGGAAAAATTTAATATGGCTAAAGCAAGAAACAGGCCATTTGCTGTCAAAGTTGAGACTTTCCATTTCGTTGTAAAACACATTTAAAAATTTATAAAACATCAAAAATGTGATCAGCGTGGAAAAAAGTGTGGAAAATTATTTGAAGAGTAGGTGTATAGAATTTCAATCATGTAAGTTTATTTTTTTACATTTATTCTGCAGTATCAATTAATAAAAATACAGCTATTTAAATGACAATTTGTTGTTAATCATTGCCTAATATGTAATCTTATCTATTGATTTAATTCCCATCAACAGGTTGTACATGATGATGCGCATCAATTTTAAGACCATTCTCTTGATACTGATTGTAGCAGTACTGAGTTCGTTACTCACCTCATGGAATAATTGTGGAAATAATCTTTTTCTGAGAACTGCAGATTGGAAGTCCCAATTACAGCATAAAGTACGGTTAATTCTTGAAGTACTATTTTCAAAAATGTTGATCTCTTGTCTCGATTATTTGTTTCTATTTCTTAAAAATAAAAAAATCAATTTTTAGGATCGGATCAGCAACGAGTTGGGTTATCAAGAGATTGATTGCTATATAAATGGGGGATATTCCATCGGGTGTCGAAAAGAAGGCGACGAAGTTTATATCCCATTCTCTTTCATCCACAAATATTTTGAAGTGGGTTTGAACAATGAAATGTTTCTTTTTTATATCATAATTGAAAGATACTTAAAATTATCATTCATTCATTGTTTCAGATTTACGGAAAACTTGCAACATACGATGGTCTAGAAAGATTTGAATGGTTTCACAGTTATTCAAAAATCGTTAGTCCAAAGGGAAACTATGACTCGCGTGGTGTCTTTATGACATTTGAAAATTACAACGTAGAGGTCAGAGAACGAGTCAAATGCGTTAGTGGCAGCGATGGAGTCCCTATATCTACGCAATGGGAGAGCCAGGGTTATTACTATCCCACTCAAATTGCACAATTCGGGCTTTCACATTACAGCAAGAACCTCACTGAACCTGAGCCTTACAAAAAATTGGTTGAAGACTCTGAAAGAGCAAAACAAGATTGGGAAGTCCCTCAAGGATCTGTCATGAGTCGAATTTACGATAAACGGGTCAATAGTTATGTATTGAAATATGCGACGCCAGAAACAAGTGCATCTGGAATTTCTTTAGCATTAGATCACGTACTAGTCTTTGTATTTAAATTTGATCTCTGCACAAGAGAAAATGGCAGCATTACGGTGGTTTTGCAGTCTAGAGAGAAAAAGGATATTTACTATCTTCACTATACGACCAGCAATGTAATTTTACAGACATACAATAATCATATTTATTATGGCATTGGGTTATTGAACAATCAATGGAGAAGATTGACAAGAGATTTGGTTGTGGATTTACAAAAAGGACTCAATGTCAATGATAAGACTAGGAAGAAGATTTCCAGGTCAAAGTTAAAGGTAATTTTGTTTAATGAATATTGTTTAATGAAAAATTTTTGAATTGTGATATTTTAAACTTATCATCTTCATCTAATTCAATTTTCAGGTTATTCAAATTCTTCTTAACGGATCTGGGATGATAGACAATATTACTTTGTCAACTAGTGAACACATGGAACAATTTTATGATGCTGCTCGATGGTTTGTTGCGAATCAGAATGTCACTTCGGGCGGCTGGCCTAATCCAGTTAGAAGAAAAGTTGCTAACGGCATGGCTATTCTTGAACCTGGCTGGTATTCCAGCATGGGCCAAGGTCATGCGATTTCAGTACTATCACGAGCTTATTATCACTCCGGTGAAGACAAATATTTGCACGCGGCAATCAGAGGTCTGCGACCGTTCAGGGTTTCATCAAATAAGGGCGGTGTAGCAGCTTCTTTTCTAGGCAAGTACGTTTGGTACGAGGAATATCCAACGACTCCGCCTTCTTTTATTCTCAATGGATTTATATACTCGCTTATTGGTTTGTACGACCTGAAGAGTATAGCGACTGGCAAGGATGCTAATGACGCTTTCAAATTATTCGATCAAGGTATGACTTCTTTGAAAAACATGCTGACTTTATACGACACTGGCTCGGGAACAACTTATGACCTACGTCACTTTACTCTAAAAACAGCTCCTAATATTGCTCGTTGGGATTACCACTCTACGCACATTAACCAGCTACTTTTACTCAGTACAATCGATAAAGATCCCATTTTTTCTAATACTGCTGACAGGTGGATTGGTTACATGAATGGAAAGAAAGCTGCACACAATTAAATTTTTTATAAAACATATTAACAAATAAGGTTGTCTTTGCAGAGTCGGTAGTGTAAAAGTTTGGTCCTTGTCGAGATTTTCACTTACGGTGAAAAATAGTTTATAGTATTCGGAAATAATTATCCTATATTTATTTTGCATGTACTTGCCCTCCCTAATATGTACTAGAGTTGTCACACTTTTCACCATTACCAACAAGTCAATAATTGAATTAAAACATATCAAGATTATTTTACAAAAACTTTTATAGTTAGTTTATAATCAGTGATATCAGATTGAAAAAAATTTAGAAGGTAGAGAGTAGTTTCACGTATTTTTTAGGGCCTAATTGTGGTTTATATTTAATTTACACTTAATCCAGTGTTACGTATTAGGGAAACTATTAAAAATACCTACCCTTTACTTAAGACAAAGACTGCATGAAAAGTTGACTGCGCCCAGTTGGGTACCAAAAAGTTGTAAATATTTAAATATCAAACACTTTGTACATATAAGTACGTAGTTAACTATTTGTGCCGTTAACTATTTATTGAACGGGATGTTATAAAAGCTTTGAAATATTTTGTGAAAAGAGGCATATTAATCCAATTAAAATAATTGAAAATTACTATATATGCAATGCCTATATAAAACGCCAGATATTGGCTAATTTGCTTGGATTTTGAAGGCAAACTTACTTAAATAATTCCCATTCAAGGGTTTAAAAAAATGTCAGATCTTGGAAAAAGGCTCAAATTCAAAGAACGATGTTTCTCTAGACTCTTATTGTAATTTGCACAAGTATTTTGTAAAATGCTCAAGTGAAGCAACACTGAAGTTTAATATCAGTGTTATAAAAGAAAAAGGCATGAGCAATTTGTAGATACATAAGTGAGGAAACATAACAAAAATCTAATCTTTAATTCCTACTTATCCATATTAAAAAATTAAATATAAAAAATATTCTTTATTAAGTGTAATTTAATTAATTACATGAATTCTTTATTTTTCTTCAAGTTCTTAAAAAATTCAAATATTTTCATCATATTCCAATTATTATTTTTAATACACAATATTTCTATTCTAATTTCCGTATTAATTTGTGTAACACACTTTTAAAAGTATTTTTATTTGTATTATCGCGTAGTCAAAATCTGTAAAGCTTTAATAAAAGTATTGATCAATTTTTTTAACTAAACAAGTCTAGTATATTTTAATAAAGTTTAACTTTTTAATTATACTTTATTTAAAAAATAATATTAGTTATAATACTACATTATTGCCTGGCTGATGTTTAATCCAAATAATAAGGAATCATCAGCGATAACTAATAATGAACTATCTAACCTTTTAGAACATAGACTGAAATAACGTAAGACAACAAAATCAATCTCTTAGCTATCAGCATGATTCCCACAAACACGCCAACACCCAATTGATTAGCAAAAAATCCCTTTTCACGTGCATTGAACAGTGCCTAAAATATTTTGTAGGTACTAAATCTTCGCTGTTACTTGACCTTGTCAGTTACAGTTTATAGCTTTAATCATTTATAAAATCCCAATAAAAAGACTGTATGTAGCTGGGATTTTTCAGAAATTCTCAGTTCGATCCTGAATCATTCGTAAAAAAAATTTTTGAAAATTCTCCAATGATAGTTTTTTTAAAATATAATAGGATTTTTCCGATATGGACAGAAAGCAGTTGGACAAATATAAACTCGATAAATAATATGACATTTAATTATATTATAATAAAAAAAGAATGTCAATTTTTCCGTTAGATATTAAAAGGGAACTTTTAAGCTTGAATCTAATCCAAATTTGTATTTTGGTACAGTGAAATTCTGAATTTTCTGTAAAAATGAGAGTATCTACTGTTTAAGAACTGTTTGTCATGCTCTTTGTAATTTTTAAATATTGAATTCAATTCTTGCTTAGCATGAACGCATATCATACTTTGTAATAATAGAAGACCCCAAAGTTTGCATGATGTAGAAGCAATATTTGTAAATAGATGAATCCTGTAAACATTATTTTCTACGTGTAGATATATTATATAAATTTTAAAAGTAAACATGAAAGAGATTGTATATATATATTGTAAAAGTTGAACAATTCGAAGAGCTCGAAAGTTTGAATAGGTATTGAAATCTTATGGAGCAAAAATCTTGGGGCTTGAATTTTTCAATTTCATTTGCTAGAAAAGAATCACTCTTGTCCTCCGTTTTCAGACGTGGGCAGTTATTTAATGTCGCCAATACTTACCCACAAAATGTGTACATATTACTTAAACATGTATCAAACGGCAGCTTCCTTTAAGGGTGTAGGAACCAAGTACAGCTACAGAGCGGAAAAAATATCTAATTATAATCTTTTTTAAGTAAAATGAGGAGATCGAATACTAATTTAAATCCTGAAACTCGCCAATAATTTTTTGAATTAATATTTTCACCTATACTGTGTTCTTAATTATCATTATTTACATACTTAGATTTATTCTTTAATCTAATAATTATCTTGTACGAAATGTTTATTAATTTTATCCACACGAGATTAAAAGCGCTTTTTAGTTAATTCAGTTTCGCCCAAGTCTGTACTTACTTGCGTATAGAATTGTAGATATAAAATTAAATCCTTTATATTTTTGCGTTCATGTATACTACAATACATAATACATATACTAAACATACTATTCGACTTGAGAGTTTAGCTGAGAAACTTATCGCTTCCATAGAGAAGGATTTTGTAAAACTACCTGAAACCATTTGACGAAACTTTCTCAATTAGAGAGCTAGAAAAAAATATGCATAAATAATTAGACCAACAGGGTAGATTGTAATATTGGTGATAATAGGTGTTCATTAGTTTGTGTATAAATCTTATTTATGCTCACGAAATACGAAATGTCACCAGTCAGGTTAAAGAATTATGTTTTTTGAGATTTTGGTTAGATAAGTGTTATTTGTTTTGTTCTTTTATGTAAATTTATTGATAATATTTGCAAGATTTGCAATATTTTGGCCTTAGTCTTTCATAATTTAATTACACAGACATTCCATTAGAATTAAGAATCTTTTTGAATGCATTTCGAGTAGTTCCAATACTTTAAATTTAGTAGAAGAAGTTCGTTTGTAAAGCGGTATTGATAAAGATGGAAAATGAGAAACGTAGTATTTTTACAAGTCAAATATTTTTTAGATCTGTATATAGTGAAATGTAAGAACGTTTTGCGTTTTTTTTTTTTGGAGATTGAGAAATGATGAGAAGTATTGTAAAGGAAATGGAAGTTGTGAGCGATATTTATCTATAATATTCTGAAGCTGATGGAGGACTCTTCCTCTTTAGCGATGTAGTAATTCCTAATAAATATGTATATTGACACACCATTTCGAATTTTTAAATTTCTTTTCTCGTGCAAGAGAAAAAATGTACTGTATTTTGGAAAGGATTTTCAGATGAAATGTATTTTACTGTGTAGAATACTTTTCTTTACTTCCCAATAATAGCAATTTTACAACAGGCTTATGTACATAAAATATCGTCAAATGACGATTTTTCTACAGGTATTTATACAAATATGAATATTACAATAGCTGTGCTTTTACGCACTGAAACTTATTCATCGAATCACAACAATAAAAAATCATATAGCTGACTAATAAGAAAATAACTTTTTTAGTAATTACTGACTAGTCAAAGAAATCTTCCACGTTTTTTAAATTTCTGAAAATCAGAAGTCTAATTCTTATGTATTTTTAACGAAATAAACTACCACAAACTTTTAAACTTTTCTTCTAGGTTCTAGAAAAATGCGTACTTAATTAGATTCTTGTCTCAAGTTACAGCCTACAAATTCTTAAAAACTCCAAAGTCTGAGGCACATAAATTTTCATTACTGGGCTTTACAACTTTTGAAAACCGGAATAATTTTCAGATTCAAATTCCATTGGATTTAAGGATAAATCTCCGGTGCTGCATGGAATTGTAGGTATATTAGAACCTTGAATACTGAAACCGTGATAATCTTCCTGATTTGAGGCAATGGGTTTCAGTGGTGAAAGCAAGTTTGAATCAGCAACTTGTGAGTCATCCAACAAACTGTCTGTCGAACTTCTTTCCGCGAGTGGACAGTCAACCAAGTCGTTTTGAGAATCCAAACTAATGAGACTAGTTTCATCCTCTCCTTTGCTACTGTCTAGAGCATAATTACTGGCAAAAGGAGTAAAGTCGAAGGTTGGAGACGGAGTTACAAATTCATCGATTGTCGCCTTCGAATTCTCTGCTTGCGTTGCTAATAAATCCTCCTTGGAATCAACCGAACGTGAATATATTTGCGGAATAATAGGAGGAGGTAACTGATAACTTTCAATATCCTCACAGTCTAAGTCGGTTGGTATTTTTTGGCTTCGAGTGATTAAAAGAGGCGTTCTACCAATCACCTCATTCACTTCTGCTTCGATTCTTTCTCTAAATTCAATCATTTCATTCTGCAGTTCATAGGCTTCTTTTATAATCACCTCGTTTTTTTCCTTTAATTCGTCGAGTAACGTCACGTCTTCGCACATTAAGTGCAGGTTCTGCAATAATTAAGTTAGTTTATAATTTCAAAAATGCTAATGAAATTTACTTTCAAATTTTCTCTATTTACAAATGAATAACAGGAAAATACCTCGCATATCATTAGAGCGGAATCCCAAGTGTTAGCAGGCACTCGTTCACCGGACATATAGGCATTAAAGTCTTTTTCTGTCATGTTTAAGGACTCTGCTGTTAAATTTTCAATAAAAGAAACAGCACAGCACTGAAAATAATAAACGAAGAAATTTATTTAGAAAGGAAACGAAACAAGTATTTTGCCACATTGTAGCTACATTAGCAGTAAAACTGTACAATGATTCACTAAACTTACTAAATTAGTAAAGTAGTAACCCGCCTCGCCAGTCATTAATCTGCTAGCGTTGCAAAACCTGGTGATGAAATTAATATTACTTTTTAACCTTGCAGGGTTTGCTTTTAATACAATGAAAATTAACGCTGGAAGAAATTCATCAGCAGAGGCAGGACCACCAACAGATAGTTGTAGAAGTAAGAAAATGTTTCTGCAACAACGAACAACGCAAGCCAATTTTTCTTGAGGTGCCCTTGCAGCGTCCATATTTAAAAGATCTGAAAAGCAAGATTTTTGTGAGTTAATGCATTTTTTAAATTAAACCATTTGAATGCTAAAATTAACAAACCAGTTATTGACGTGTATACTAATTCTCGAACTTCAGCGCTTGTTTCGTGGATTCTGCACTCTAAATTTTTACTGCTGACCCAATTAAGTTGACGTATCCTGAAAATAAATGTCAAAAGCAAAAATCTATTTTGTAATTTTGTAATGGACAATTTGTAGTTAAAAATTTCCAATAATATACCTGTTTTGAATGGCCAAATCTTTTTCCTCGTCAGTAGTATATTGAGAGCAAAAGAGAATTCTGTATAATAGAGTCATCGTATACCTTTCAATATAATCCAAAAGCTTTTCCTTGGTTTCTGCGGAGAAATCTGCAGAGGAATGAATTAAAATTATTGTTAAGGGAAATATTAAAGATGAAAATGTTTTGCAAATGCTTTATATTTCATTAAAATCGTCGTTCTGTTACCAGAATAATCAGAGTTATTTTCCATTTGTTTCGCAAAATCTTGATAGAAATTTTGCGTTATTTCGGATAACTCATCTATCCTTTTATCCTTGTTTTGTAGGATCTTGTTGACAAATAAATTCATATATTTCTTTAAATCCTTTTCGGCTCGTGTTTTATTTATAATAGATATAAGTTCGCGATTTTCATTCTTAACCTTGTCGAGATCATGATTGTTTTTTAACAAATCCCTTAAAAGTTCATCATTTCCTTAAATATTCAGAAATCCAGAAATTAGTGTTTTAAATATGGACTTATTTTACATTTTTTAAATCTCACCCGTAAAGATTTTACCTCTTAATGAAGGTTTTCGAAATACAGAAAGGTTAATTAATTTTGATTTCTTGTCCTGTTGGCGCTTCTTTTCTATCCTATTTGTGTTTTCACTGAAAAATAAACGGTTTGTATAATGTTCCTAATTAATATACCGAAAATTTGTAAACAAAATAGCAAGTTCACAAAAAAAGTATATGACGATTTAAATGACATATTGTTTATACCTTTCACGACTTTGCATTCGTTGAACATGTTCCCTCTGTGCCCGTTGTTTTTGCAAGTGTTCTCGATGACACTGACTGCAATAACCTTCCCATTCTGCATTTCCGAAAAAGTCACAACCATTTTTGCACTTTAAATCCGACTCGTCTATGCGGAGAGTCGGTGTTTTTATTGAATACATCGTCAAACTTGAAAATATTCAGCCGGAAATTTATAAAGCACAACCTGAGTAATCTACTTTTGGTTTTATTAGTTGAAAAATGCGTCAAGGTACTTCATATCCAGTAAAATGATTGAAAACGATCAAAATCTTTAGTTTTTCCTAACCTCAACGGTATGACATTTCTTTGACAGTTCTTCAGTTCAGTTCACAACCACGTTCACCGCGTTCACGACTACGACGACTGCTATGCTATGACACTTATGACAGGCTATGACTACGCCAGCGCAATGTCGCGTAATGTGGTATATATATGTGTTTAATTATCATCAATCATATTGCATTAAAATCTCGTAAGAGTGAAAGAGATAGACTGTGAAAAAACTATTCTACATCTCTTTCACTCTTATGGGATTTTCCGTTTGCAAGCAGAGGTATGAAAGCACCATAAGGGCATGTAGTAATTACCATAAGAGCAAATTTATTTTCCGCAACTTCACGCTCACAATAATAAATATTTTTTGC
>JAUESH010000008.1:14449237-14477849 GCA_032275165.1 Synergus magnus | reverse complement strand
TTAGCAAAAAATATTTATTATTGCAAGCGTAAAGTTGCGGAAAATAAATTGCTCTTATGGTAAAGTATCACATGCCCATAATTCAAATCGGGAGATGTGAAAGAACCTTTAGGCGAGCGCGCTTGCGCAATAGTACAAATTTTAGTCGCAATTTGTTGGCTGTACTGGCGATAATGCGCATGCGTCGAGTATGGCGTCTGATTGGTCGCTCTTCGCGCGCTATTTAAAACGCTACCGAATATTTTTTTTTGTTTATTATAAATAATGGTTTTCTAACTTAAAAAATTATTCATTAGAGAAAAATTAAACATAATTAAATCTCTATTCTGTAAATATAAAATATACGTTACTAAAATCATAAACTATATTTTTTATTTACAGAGTAGTGACTTAATTATTTTTAAGTTTGCTCAGAATTAATTAATTTTTGGTCTAATGGGTAATTCTGTAAGTTAAAAAATAATTATTTGTAATAAATAAAAAAAAAATTTTTAGGGATTTAAACAGCGTGCGAAAAGCAACCAATCAAACGCCATGCGCAACGCATGTGCAGTACCGCGTGGCGCTAGCGTTGGAAGCACTGCATTACGTTAGGTCGTCGTCGTCTGCGGCGTCACTCATTAATGACGTCGATGGTTTGGTCGATGGTATGGAATGGCTTCACTTTCGTGAACTAGCTTGATGGAAAGCAAAATCAAATCCATAGAAAGCTTACGCAGCATGATGCATCGGCTATCGGAAATTTAAAACTATGATCGTATGAGCAGTCCGCCGCTACTGCATATGTTTATTTTTATGTAACTCTAAATCCGCGACTTAAAAAGTACGTGTTGAAATCTTGAAATCGCCGACGGAGCAACGAACGTTTTAGACATAATCTTCGTTCCTTCGGACCAGCCCGATGCGAACAATTGTGATACGTGGTGTGACATCCCGAGACAAACATTGCACGTAAGTAACAAACTTTTGTATTTCCTTATCAAGCCTTGAATAAGCAACGTGAAATCGCCTTTCTTTTATCGAAAACTCGGCTCAGGGAAACTCCCTTTTGTGCCCAGTCGTCAAGAAATGGCGGCTGCGGTCGTTTGACCGACAAAAAAATTTTAACTTGCTCTTACTGCTAATTTTTCGTTCTTTTGCTGCTGCTCGGTGACGATGTTTTTGTCGAATTTCATGGATTGACACAGCTCGGTGATTTCTTGATGTCGGTCTGACCATCGCATTTTCCTGCTTTCTCGATTCTAATTATAAAATTATTAAGTGTGCCGTGATTCCATGTGTATATGAGCGCGTGTCAACCTTGTGTACGTGAGCTAGGTGATTATAGCTATGGATACGGTTAACACTGGTTAACAGTCTCGAATATCCACCAAACGGATTGCAATTACGGTATTTACCTTATAAGTGCAGTGTTTACATTTTTCTCTTTACATATGTGACCCTAGTGTTCAACTCTAATGGAAAAACATCCATTCAAAGTATTTTTACCTACCCTCCTGCAATTACAGGTTTCCTGACTGGGAATAAAAGTTGTTACGGTTATCACTTATCAGTAGCTGGAGTCACCTAATAATGTGAAATTTATATTTTTTCTAGAAATCTTGTAACCAAAAATCAAACTCAAACTATTGATACGTGTTCTTTCGATTAAACCCTAATTCTAATTGTTTCATGATAAAATGATTTTGAAAACTTTGCGCTGACCTTATTAACTCTTTCTTCTCCAAAATTATATTTTTTCAATATCAGATTTACTTGCTTACGAAATTGTGTTGTTTCGAAATAAGTTAATAATTTTATAAACATATATATTGTGTATTATGTTTTTGAAGTTTTAAATTTCGATAAAAGATATCTGCAATTATTTTCATTTGGCTTTAAAGTAAAATTTGATGGCTTGAAATTTGATAAAAAAATTTTAACACGTAACATTGAATGTCAAACGCATAAAACCGTAGATATGTTTAATGATTGATGAACGTACGTCATAATTTAAATAAATGGAAAGCACTCACTATTTATTTGAAGAATTATTTTCCTTTCTAATTGATAAACCTTTGATTCTTCATTAAATTATAAAATTTTTAATTTCCGAAATATTGTATAGATTTTTTCGTATCTAAAATATTGCACAGTAAAAAATCCCAAAACTTTCTCATGGATTCTAAGTCTTCATTTTACTCGATAAATATTATAATTAGATATTTTTTCGCTCTGTAGCGCTATTCAATATTTAAATAAAAAATGCATACAGAGCGAAAAAATATTCTAATATCTGTTGAATAAAATGTGGAAATTGAATTTCAAGGTTAGAACTTGGATCCAACATCCTTAAGAAGATAAGAATTTGTGTTTATAAAATTGATTATGTTTTTTATCTCAAATTTCCTTAATTTCCGCGCGATAATGTTTGTTTATTAAAGTGCTGTCCAAACAATGACTTTAGTTTTAATACAATTAAGAAATGTATAATATATATTTTTGTACATTTGTACAATATATATTTTTCTTCATTCAGAAGGTCAATTCGTAGATTAATCATTTCAATAATTTTTATCAGTCTTTTATATCTTTATGATACTATGAATATGTATGAATTCTGTTAACTGTTCTTCATTTAGAAATTTAGAGTCTTTTAAATTTAAACTGAGACGATGTAAATATTATCTTTTTTATTCAAGCACAATGTACACCAATACACCCACTTCCGACTGCTTGTAGAACGTAAGGGGGTATCCACAACTCACGTGATCGATTTTTCTTTATTGTCAGATTTCAATAAAATTTGCAATAGTAATCATAAAAAAAAACAATAATGATTCTTGATAATTTCTTAATATGTAATACAAAAATAAAAACACAAGTTTTATCTTTGATTTCAGTACGTGACATGCCTAGCAGTCGCGATCCTCAGCGTACAGAACGTAATGGAAGATTCAAATCCAGGCGACGAGATAGTGCAAACAATGAAGTGAACCGCCACAGTTTCGAGGTTTCTGACAAAAGGCACAGGAAACATGGAAAGAGTAAGAGTTCCAGTCGGAAAAAGAAGAAGCGATCGCGTGACAAGTCCCTGGAGAGTTCTACGAAAATAGCGTCTTCACTAAAACCACTGGTAGAGTATTCGGACGTGAGCAGTGAAGATCTGTCAGAACCAGAGGCAGGAGAAATCCAATCAGAGGACAGCAGAGGTAACAGTTATACCGACGGCGAGGTTCCTGATCCATTATTGCAGAGGCGTTACTATGGGGGAGGAAGTCCTGCTCGAAATCTTGGGACATCACCAGTCAGTCTTTCACCCACTCCTCCAATGCAGCATAGACACCCAGGCAGACACTATTCACTTAGTGAAGAACAGCAGCAAGTTATGCACAGAAAGTCGCCAGAATTTGCAGATGACGCTAGAAGATTCAAAAGGAAGGAAAAGAAACACAAACGTGATAAAAAGAAGAAGAAGAGTTTGAGTCCCTGTCCCAGTACGGGTAAGAAAAAGAAAAGAAAATCCAAGCGTCACTCGCCCAGTGTCAGTCCTTCCCGAATCATTGAAGACACCCATTCTCTTACGCCTGATCATAATAAGACAGTTGAGAACTGGCCAAAGTCGCCACCCTTACCTTTAAAGGACGATACTTCTCCCATATCACCTCCAACACCTCAGGACAATCGAGTCCTGAGTGATATGGAAATTGACACACCTGAACGAGATGTTCGTAATGTGACTTTATCCCCCACAGCTCCACTTTCACCACACACTCCCTTGTTACCTCCAAGACAGTTATCGCCAGAATGTAACAAAGTAAACCACGGAATGAAACACAGCCCTGAGAGGCAAAAACACAGTCCGATAGGACACATGCGGCGAAGTAGTATCAGTCCGAGCCACGGCTCTACTCGCAAACGCCCGCATAGCCCTAGTCCATTACCCAGGAGAAGAGATCACAGTCCACCGAGAAGAAGAGATTTCAGTCCGAGTCCGATGCCAAGGATGAGGCATAGTCCGAGTCCGTCGGCTCTCAGGCGAAGGGAGTTTAGTCCTAGCCCTGGAAGACACAGGCGTAGAGAAATGACTGGTGGATCTCCTTCTAGCAAACGCAGACGTAGAGAGGAAACGGATCGCAGACACAAACATCATGATAAGGAGAGGAGGGAGAAGAGAAAGTCTGGATCGGTCAGGAGTCCAATGAGCAATAGATTGCCAATGCCTCTCTCTCGATCCCGTTCAAGAAGTCCTAGACCTTGGAGAAAGGGTCAATCTCGTTCTAGGTCGCGGTCTCGCAGAAGAAGTCGAACTCCAAAGAAGTCTCGTTCCCCAAGTAAGAGTCACAAATCTAACCGAAAGCACAAATCCAAGAGTCCTCGACCCTCGAGAATACCTTCTCCTTCACCTCATCGCGCAAGAGCCAGAAGTCCGTCGAGCATTACTGCGAAGAATCTTCGAGTACAAGCCAAGATCAGTGAAACGAGTCTCTTCGCGGAGTTGGTGAAGAACAGAAACATGAGGGAGTTGGCTATGAAAAAACTACAAGCAGCAAACGAGAAGGCTAACAGTCAAGACGAAGTGCAGATCATTGAGGGAACTGATGAGAAGGACGGAAGCAACGCATCCTCGGAGAGCAAAACTTTCAACGAGAGCGCCATAAAAGTTGCTCAGCCTGGAGATACTTCAGACCTGGCATCAGCAACAGTCACGATTGAGGACAGTAACCCCATGATAGCAACGACTCCACCTTTACCCGTTGCTCAAGATGCTCCAACGCCAATTACGACGACCCCGCCCGTCCAAGCGGCTGTATATAATTCTCCAACTCCAGTTGCCGGAGCCAATGGTCAAGTAGCAGTTGCCAACAATGTTCATTTTACGCCTAGTGTCCCGCCAACAGCTCCAGCACCAGCACCACCACCTCCGCCACCATCCGAGTCTGCTAAAGTTCCAACTCAAGTACCTGCCTTAGTGCCTATTCCTGTACCAGCTCCTGCACCTATTCCAATGCATACTCCGGTTCCAACTCCCTCTCCTATTGCCGTTCTCCCCAATTTGTCCGTTCCACCACCTCCTTTGCCCACCCCAGTTCCTGCGCCAAACTCAGCGATGGCCAAGTTCAACACCCCGAATAATTTGGTCCCGATAAAGTCAGTAGATCCACCAAAACCTCCGATTGTCGCATTTAAGACAAAGAGTTTGTCGAAACTGCCACTACCTCCGGGGATCAATCAGAATGATTTAGAGAGCATCGACTCTCCACCTAGTCGATCTCCAAGTCCACCACCAAGGACCTCAGCGAAGTTTTCGCATACACCTGCGAAGCCTTTGGCTAGGAAGAGCATCAAGGACTTACCCATGCCTCCAGTGGTACCTGGTTCAGAGGATTTGAGCGGAGAAGATGATCCGAACGCGACACCACCAACAAGCAGATTAGGAAGAGCACCTACGAAACAAAGGTTAAAACGACCCAAGATTCTGAAACGTCGCGGTTCGCGAAATCTTATACCCATGTATACTAAAGAAGAGGAAGGAAAGGGTTCGGATGTTTTCGACCTGATTACTCAAATAGGAGAAGGTACTTACGGTCAAGTGTACAAAGCTTGGGACAAACGTGCTAACGTTGTTGTTGCTCTTAAGAAAGTACGCTTGGAAAATGAAAAAGAAGGATTCCCAATTACGGCTGTGCGAGAAATAAAAATTCTCAGACAACTCAATCATAAGAACATAGTAAATTTGAGAGAAATTGTCACCAATAAAAAGAAACCTGAAGACTTTCGAAAGGTATGATAGTGACATTAAATTATTTCAACTTAGAAATCTGAGATCTTAATTTGAAATATTTTAAATCAAACATTAATTTGTTACAGGACAAGGATAAGGGTTCATTCTATTTGGTCTTTGAGTACATGGATCACGATCTTATGGGTTTATTAGAATCTGGAATGGGAGACTTTAACTCCGAAACCAATGCCAGCATCATGAAGCAATTACTGGAGGGTTTGAACTACTGCCATGGCAAAAACTTCCTTCACCGAGATATCAAGTGCTCTAATATTCTTATGAACAATAGGTAACTGTTCGCTTGACTCGTGCAGATAAAATGGGCTTTATTCCTTCTCGAATATTATATTTTATTCGTTTCGTAGAGGTGAAGTCAAATTGGCTGATTTCGGACTCGCGAGGCTCTACAATGCGGAAGATAGACAGCGACCCTATACAAACAAAGTTATTACTTTGTGGTATCGACCTCCAGAATTACTTCTTGGAGAAGAACGGTATGGTCCTGCTATTGACGTGTGGAGTTGCGGATGCATACTCGGAGAATTGTTCTTAAAGAAGCCGCTGTTTCAGGTAAATGTCAAAATATTCCAAATCTATATTTATCTTGAAAGAGAACTTTTGTTTCTTTAACGCTATTTATTAAATGTTTCTTTGTCCAGGCAAACGTCGAAATGATGCAACTAGAAATGATTTCTCGAATCTGCGGGACACCGACTCCCGCGGTTTGGCCTTCTGTGATAAAACTGCCTCTCTGGCACATGCTCAAGCCAAAAAAATCGCACAGACGGTGCGTCAGGGAGGAATTTTCCTTCATGCCGGGACCCGCTCTCGATCTTCTTGACAAGATGCTCGAATTGGATCCCGAGAAAAGAATCACAGCCGCTGATGCACTAAAAAGTACTTGGCTCAAGGATGTGCACCCTGAACAGTAAGTCCACATTTATTGAGAACTGTTTCTTGGAATTTATAATTTAAATTTATAACTTGAAATTCTCGCCAACAATTCTTAACACTTGAATTTACATTTTAGAATACCGGCACCTAAACTTCCAAAAGACCAGGATTGCCACGAGCTATGGAGCAAAAAGCGTAGAAGACTTTTGCGAGAACTAGAGATTTCGGCAGGAAAGGGTCCTCTTCCACCTGTTCCAAATGAAGGAGGCCCTCATAGAAATAATGAGGATCCGTCAGACTTCGGGGGGTGAGTAGTAGTAGAACAATGTCTGCGTGATTTTTATAGTCGTATCGAAATCGCTTGCATCTACAGGTAGCTATTGACACACTGTAGCTAAGCTTGGCATTTATTATTTTTTATTTTAACTCTTGTTATCCAAGAACAAGTTTGAAAGGTATCAGCGAAAGAAATTAATTTTCGCAACACACTTGCGAATCGACAATCTAAAATCTTTTAGAAGAATTTATAGAATTACCGAAATCATCACAGAGAAAAATACATTGGTTCGTTAAAAATGATTATAAAGCACAACTGCAGTAATGCTAATTAAAACATTTTAGTTTTAATGTTTGTATTATTTTATGTATTTATGAATTTCTAAATTTAATCCTAATTTTAATCGGGCGAGTAGATTTGATTTTGTATGCTTTTGAATTCATTGAAGCCTGGTTATTAAAAATGAATTAATTTCGTTCAATTATTATGTCACTGGTACTTTTCTCTGTGTGTATCGTCGCACCTCAAAAAATTGTGCAAGTTGTGGCGATGTAAATTTTTACTAAAACTGGCAATATTTACTATGCAGAGAAAATCGATTACGTCACAGCTATTGCAGAAATATACATTTTAGATATATTTTTTGCACAAAAGCTTATCATTTTTTTGTTAACATGTTTATTGAAATTAAATGTGTTTTTTAAATGATGTACTCAAGTAAACTTCCATTTATAAATTTGAGGTGTATTTTCTTACATTTTGGGCGCTGAATACAAAGTCAAAAGTTGAATCATGTTAAGCTTGTATAGTGCACTGGTGTATGAATATAAAGTTATACACAGATGTATAATATTGTATAAGAAAATTTAACATGTATGAATGAATGTATATAAAATAGAGCGATATTCATTGGCGATTATAGTTCAGATTGAATTATAGAAGCCCAGTGAGTTCTTGGAAGACTAAAGATTTATAAGGAATAATTGAAACGTCGAGGAATTCTTGTGATAAAGGAACAGCGTTGGATCGGAAGACCAAGAGCGTAAATGGCATAAACTACAAAACTTCACCAATGACCAACATTATTTATATAACTGTAAACTGTGTAGATTAATTAATGATTATTTGACTGTTTACGTTTAGTTACTGCATAGTACGATTTTCCTTTTTCTAAACTGCTCTGTGCAGTTTATTAACTGTTGTAGATAGTGATCCCGCGGTCTCGATTTAAGAATACCAAATATAAATTTTTGTGTATAATAAAAATTAGACTTGTTATTATAGAGGTTTAAAAAGCGTCATGTTTTGTATTCTTAAAACGAGGTTAGAGTTTGATTTAAAATAGTTGTGCACATATTTACATATAGAATATGTATGTTACTACAATTCTAGAATAAGGATAATCTGTTGTAATATACTTATTAGATGTTTTTAAACATCTAGATATGATTTCTTCTGGACAATGAATGAACATATTATGTCAAAACGGTTTTGTTTCTGTTGACCCTTTTAGCGATACTTATTTATTATATTAAGATTATTAAGATAATAAGAAAACTAAGTTATTATTATATTGTAGAACAGAAAGAGAATACAATATTTAGCTCATACACGTAATTTCCTGAATGTCTAAATTAAAGACATTTTGATTTTCTTATTCCACATTTATGTACTTTTTCATTTTTGCAAAAGCAACCTTTTTTTTTAATATTAATTTAAATACTTGAATAGAATTATTTGAATTTAAGTTGAGCTTTATTTCGATTAACTTAAAATTCTATTCCAAGAATAGAATATATACTAGTGATGTGATATAGAAAAAAATTATTGATATACATATATCAGAGTCTCTATAATTTATAATTTGAATTATTATTATAGACATAAAGATAAAAAGAATTTATATTATTTTTTTTTTTTTTACAATTAATAGTGTTTATATCTGCTTATCAAGTCGGTATTGATAGCGATGCAATATGTCTCGAAAATAAATTGACATGGATAGCGTTTCAGAAGTTTAGCAAAATTTTCAACTCTTCAGTTCAGATTCTATTAAACTTGTTTTTATTCTGTAAATGTGGATTTTGCTAAAACTGAAATGTCTTTAAAATAAAATAGTTGTGCGTTAGTTTCATAGTTTTACGGCCACAATATTATAGTCGTAATAAAAACGATCTTTAATTAATTAGATTGTAATCGGCTAATATTCAATCCAATTATGTTTCAGGCGATAAAATTTAATGGCCGATTGATACGAAGGAAAATTTTGTAACTCTTTTAAAGATCTACGTAGGTAAAGAATTCTTTCAAATAATATATTGCGCTCGGGGTGTCCCGTTAAGCTTAAAACATGATGGTGTTCGAATCATAACAAAATGCGTGCTTGCTTTCAACTAAACCAAATTAATCAGATTTTCATTACCGCCCTTCTTTCGTGTCATTCAATCACTCTCTAGAATATAAAATCACTTTCCAATAGAGGTTTCATTTTTTAATATTTCATCGATATGAAATTAATTCTTTATTTGCAAGGTGACTTTAGAGGCGGAAACAGTAATTATTTGTTATCAAGCATGAAAGAATGTTTATTACTTGCATGATAGTGATTATAGTTGTTACAAATTACTGTTATTTACAGTTTTACATTGCGATTTAGCATAAATGTTTTGAATAACTAATTAAGAAATAATCTAGAGACAGAAAATGGTGATTTTCAAGTTCTAAAATAAAGTCAGAGAATATTTTTGAGATGTTAAAAAATATTAAAGTCAAATATAATAAAGCTACTCATCCACGCTCTTCATTTTACTGCACATTCAAAAAGCTTCTTGCTTGAAGGAAAAAGGGATTTAAAAAAAAATGATGGCCCTAATTACGTTTTCCAATACAGTAAAATCATTCTATTATAATAAAATTCTGAATAAAGTATCATTATCATCCATTAAGGGTGTTGAACCTAAGTATTAATCTCAAAATTCTATCTCTTTATTTTACTCAGTAAATATTATAATGATATATTTTCGCTCTGCAGTTTGTACTTACTTTTAAAATATAAATGTGCGTATAGAGCGAAACATTTTTCTAGTTAAAAATTAAATAGTGCTACAGGGCGAAAAAAATGTTAATATTTGCTAAGTAAAATAAAGAAATCGAATTTTTAGCTCAGAACTTGGATTCAACGCCCTTAATGAAAATGTCAATAACATTAACTTGCTTGCGATTGAGTAAAAAGTTTGTCCTTAAATGATCACCCTTTTGGACGATTCGCAGCATATTGCTTATTTCAAAAATTACTTTGTTGCAGATCGTCCAAAAGACTGAAAATGGAGTCCGGTTACAATTCACATACTAGACTCAGCGAAGCTCATTTTGGCGGAGATGCTTTATTCAACCAAGAAATTCCGTATGGTTCCTCTCCATCGGGGTATTACTACAATAGTACTCCGCCTATCAAACCTCGATCTAGTATGAAAGCGGATGCTTCTCACTTTCTGGAATGTAATGCTGAAGACAGCCTCGCTCGCAAACTTAATTTTTTGACGAATTCACTGAGTCAAGGGAAACCAATCATCGTTGAAGATCTCATGTCTCTGCGGACGGATAACGAGGTAATTTTTTTACTGCTTTATTTAATTAAAAAATTTTTTAATTTCACGAATTGTGTTTTATATTTGTATATTTTATGTTTTAGACAGATCCAAAGGTGGTGCAACTCCTAGGCGAACTACACACAGAGCTTCGTTTAGCTGCAAACACCAGACCAAGTGGACAACTCGAGTCTCATCTGCCAGTATTGAATCCTCCGGCGATAGGTAAGTCAGGTTCGGTACTCGTGAGTAGAGCCCGGATCTTCAAGACCTAAAATCTTCAACATTTTTTCCTTTGGGAAATATATTCATGTGTTAGGTAGAAAAATAGACTTTGTTTCTGATTATATTGCACCGAATATTTCTTTCTTAATTGATCTGATTTCTGTCGTAAAATCAATTGTATTTGATTCGATTAATTTCATCATTTTCGCTCCCTGTGATTGTATCATTCTTGAAGCTTCCATTTGAATTCTAAATTCTGAAAGTTACTGCTTGATATTCTACGATTGGTAATACGTTCTTTTGAAATAGAGTCTAATTTCGAAGGTCTTAGAATTAGACTTCATAATTAGAAGGCAATGTGATTATACATTATTGAACATTTGAAATAAAAATTTCTGAGTTCTAAATGTTTCAATTCCTAATTTTAATGATCTACAATTTATCCGGACAAAGTTTATGCCTAATTTTAAATGCTTGGACAAATTGGACAGTTTGGAAAAATTTTTGCAAGCCGCCATGACTCCAATGAAAATAATATTCAAGAAACTGGAAACAGACTTCTCTTTCCACGTAGAATAAAGTTACGGGAAAAAATCTGGGCTCTACTTGTGCCTTTGAAGTTCCAATCTATACTCAATGTGTAATGATTTTGTAGATTCGTACTTTTCAGCTACGACTTCAGGTCAAAAGGGACATTTTGATGCACATGCGGTTTACGCAGGTGACGATGCAGTTAGTGCTGGAAGGTGGTCGCAATTGGCAACAGCCGGGGTGCGATCTGCGTTATCAGCGTTAATGTCACGCTTTGGGTTGGACACCTACAATCCTTCCAATGTCACCGTTCGACCGCAAGGTAAACCGGTCGCCAGCCTGACAAATAATCTCCCCTCAACATCCTCACAGTCTGCATTCGGTTCTTAAAGTCTTGTACATAAAAATAATCGTAAACGTCGAACTGTACGCCCTGTACAAAAACACATAAACGAGCAGTTGATTAATTATTTTTTAACTAGAAATATGAAATCGTAGAGTCTTTGGTGGGCTTTTAATCAGTCAGTAAAAAAGGGATCGAGGTTTGTTGCGCGTAGCTACAAATATTTCATTTTATGAAAAAGAATAAATAGTCTCCACAAAAAGTTGCTTTCAAGTCGCAGGTTTGCTTACTGTACGGACTTTTAAATTCGCGGTTAAGCATACACTGTAAAAAAAGTTGATGTAATTTCACTACGTCTCAGGCAGTAAAACGATTCGGCGAAGTAAATATACGTCGTCGAATAATTTCCAACACTGGATGTAGTGATTCTACAGCGGATTGTAAATAAACCAACGTAGGTGTCATTTCACATTGTTCGTTGAAGTGAAATCTATAAACTACATTGCTAATAAGTAATCGTTTATCGTAAATTTATCACGTTATTTGTTGTGGTTTAAAACACGTTGTAAGTAAAATTACAAGTCATTGTAAATATCGTCCCAGCTTTTTTACAGTGTGAACTGTCTGTGATACTGCGGAATTAAAAAGTCGTCGCTAATATAATTCTGACAATGGTCGATTAACTTGATACAATCACTAGATGACGATATACGAGTATAATTCTCCGTCTATCAATCTTTGATCGGAGATTTACTTGTGGCAAGAATCGCGGGTAAACTTAAAATATTTCTTTTTTTTTTTTTTTTTGCTGTTATACAGTCAATGTTCGCAAGAACACTGTGGTGAATTAGTCGACGATGATTGTATATGCAAGCAAGAATGGTTGATTAATCAAGATACCTGTGCCGAGTGAAACTCGATGCATTTTAAAGTTTAATTTAATTCTTAAGCGTTCTATTTAAGATTTTATTACATATATGCTGTGGATATATTTATGGGATGTAAAATGTACATAATATTAAGGCAATGATGCTAATAAAGGAGCAGACCTCAACATTTTTAGGCTTTTCCTAGTAAATAGGGTAAATGTTTCCGAGGTCGCGATGTACATTCTCTATAAACATGGGACATCGTCATATTCTTACAAATGGGAAACTCGAATGGCTTTAACGGACTTTATCAGATATATCTTTCTTGAAGATAATTAGGATTAACTATTTATATTAATATTTAGTTTTACGTTGTTCTAAAAAAAAAGGCAACTTTTTTGTTTTTCATTCTTTCAAATTTTCTTTGGTTTTTTCATTTTTGTATATGGGTAAGAGATCGAATACCACAAGGAAAAAAAAAAGAACATAAGATAAAGCTAACAAATTGTAGCAGCGTTCTAATGACGTAGATTTGAAATATTTTTGTTGAAGTTCTTATTTTTTAAACAAATTTGGAGAGCAAAGACTTTTCGTTGCAATTTGTTGAATTTTTTGAATATTATTTTTCCCAATTACTGTAAAAGTAGATTGCATGGATAAATTAGGCCACGTATATAACATTTTTTCTCTAATTTATCCGTTTTATAGTCGTAAACAATATTTAGCTTAATTGGTTACACTAGTTTTGTTATTTTATTTAAAAATAAGAAACAATGTAAATGCCTAATGTGAATAAGATCTTGATATTGGAGACTTATTTATAAGTTATTTATCTCATTTGTATTAATATTTACTGAGACGTTACACAAATTCTGGTTCGAAAAATAAATTTTTTAATAAAAGTAAAATCTATTGTGGAGTTTTGAAATTGAACAGTAGAAAAATATGTAATTTTGTTTTATAGACTATAAGGTAAACAATTTTATTAAGTTTTTCTTGAAAGTTTCAAATAATTCGTAAAATATTAATCCAATGATTTTCGTTTTAACTGGAAATTCTCTAGGCACCACAGAAACGCGAACCATAAATTAATATAAAAATAATATTTGCCCTTTGAATGAAATATGAAAATGAAATAAATTGAATTTTTGAGGTTAGAGCTTGAATCCTTTTCTTTTTAAAAAAGAGGGTTAAGGAATTTATTTATGTAACTGTTGAAAACTTAAAAAGCTTTTCAAATGCAGTAAAGAGAAAGCAAAGCCCTTCTTGTTTCCCAATTATATTAAAGTGCACGAAGAAATTCATAATCATATTTTTCTAGAGATCGAATGCATCTATGGACTGTTTAACAACATATGAATCAACAAATATGATAAATATCTATACCTTGTCTTTAAAAACCATTGAAATATTCAATAAATCACCTGCCCAGGCACTATTTATTTTATTTCAATAAATAACCCAATAATGATTCGTTTCAGATTGATGACACATCGGTTATTGTGTTGCATGTAAGGAAGGTTAGAACGAGCACGTGCCAATCAGTGCTGACAACGTACGAGGAAGCAGTTGGCAACACTGCGGTGGAGAGACACGCATGCGCAGTACGAGATGTCAAAAATAAAAAAATGGTGGATCAAAGATATTGGTGGATGCAACACGTTGAAGATAGTCATGGTGCTCATGATTTTTGGTTTTCGTATATTTTTTACTCGGTAATCGGCCTTAAAACAGTGTAAAAATGCGCCTTAGAGGTTTATCTGACGACTTATGATTCTACACGCTGTTAGATGTATCAATAATAAAAGAACGAAAAGTTTCTTTTTCACACTTTTATCAGCTTGTCCGAGGAAAACTGTTTGATTCAAAGTTTAAGATATAACCTAAAATCTTCGTTTAACGAAACTGAGATGATGATTGAAGAAGGTGACTTTTGGTGCAATGATTTCGAGAGTCCTGATTCAGCCCAGAAGATGAAGAAATTCGACGAGATGCTGAATTTACTGAGAAGACAATTCAAAAGTAAGTACAATTTTATTTTCTTTGTATTATGTCAAGGACAAGTTTGTTTACATCAGTATATGTCTTTGTTTATAAACAGTCTAAATACGGTTACAGTATTATCATTTTCAGATTAAACTAATTTTTTTTCCGTAATTTATAATTGATCGAGAAGCTCGATGTCTCAATATTTAGATTATTAATTCTTTATATCTTGTCGGTTATAATTCGAAAGGTTGAATATACAAAGGTTAAATGGCAGCAGGCTCGAATTGGTAATGTGGGAAATCGGGAAAAATATCGGTGGGCCGGTACGATGAAAAAAACATTAAGGAAAATTTGTAATTTAAAAAAATTTAATCTGAACATACAAAAACGATTAATAATCATGTTTCTGTTTTTATATCCTTGCCAAAATATGTTTTAAGGGGCAGTTTCCAGTTTTATTTAATAAGGAGGGAGGGGGATGGGTCGGTCTAGTGTATTTTCCCCGGGCCACTTCTCGATCCCAATCTCCGACCCTGAATGGCAGGTCATAAACTCATTTTCTTTATAGCATTGCGGTCAAAAAGTTAAAATACCTGTGGAAATATTTATTACTTTTCCTCAATGCGGATTTGGCCGTTAATGATTTATAGGAAGGGATAAAATATAACTTCTTTAATAATTTAATAAACTTTTTGGTATAAAGTTTATTGTATATTTTTCACTAATAATGTTGAAAATAAAATGGATTTCCTTTTTTCATGTTACAGGACTGCTAAAGGAAAATAAAAAGTTGAAGGATACTATAGGAACGAAAATACCTAAGAATGATTCTGAAACTTCCATAAAACCAAGTGTAAGCAAAATGTAAGTTGATGAATTTTTAAAATTGTAGTTTAATCATATATGTATTCGCATTTTAAAATGGTTTCACTGTACAATTTGATTGCAATAGAAATGAAATGTTAATATAAAGTTTGAGATTGCAGTGACATTAATCGAACATGTTATATGTTTCAGGCAACAGGATGCCTCAGAATTAGTTTCAAAAAGTAGAAAAGTTAGTGATGATATCCCCAAGCAAGAAAACATCAATTCGCCAGACGAAATATCGATTAGTGATCCTCGAACGCCTACCAAAAGTAATCAGATCTCCATAGAGAGTGAAATTCCAGAAATACTTTCTCTTGAGTTCGACTCTGAATCAGAGAAGAGCTTAATGGAACAGTTTGAACGATCAAAATCATCTTCCTATAGTAGTGAACAATTGCAAAAAAGTCCAGTACTAAATAATAAACGGCCTAGACAAAAAAAGAGTCAATCACCAAGGGTGGATTTAGTTAATGACGAAAGTTATCCTAACAGTGCCAAGAAAGGTTTGAAAAAAGTAAAAAAAGAACCAATTACAGAGATTCAGAGACCTACATATGAAGAAGTAAAACCTTTAGATACCACTAAATCTCTTTTCACTTCTTTTAAAGGAAAAGAAGATCAAACATTCGTTTCCCCTCAGAGGAAACCTTATTCAAAGTTAGGCATCACAAAACTGTACAATGTAAGTACGACAATCTCAAACAGCGGGTCAAAATTAAAGCAAACTAAACTTATATTTAAAACTGAAGAAGAGTCAACAGACGTCAGTAATGAAATAAATTTCAGCGATCAAGCTACGAATGGTGATTCAATTTTTGATTTAAGTTTATTTAATAAAGATTCCGATGTTGAAAATATGGATATCATAATGGAAGATCAATTTCCTAAGAGAAAATGTTCCCCTAACGCTGAGAAAAACACGACTTTGTCCAAAAATCTGCAGGCTTTGGATGTAGATGATTTCGTGGAAAACAGCCCGAAGATATTGAACTGTGCAAGGAAAATAAAGAAACAGAAGTTGAAGAAACAAGTTGACATATCTAGGAAATGTTCGAAAATTGTTGAATCACCACAAAGAGGCCAATCGGTATCTAAAATTCTAAATTCAAGATCAGACGTCACTTTCTTTGCTCCTGTGGCTTGTTCGACTCAAATTTCCCTCCCAAAGAATCTGGATATTTGCAGTGTGGGAACAATTGATTTCAATTCCGATACTGATACACATTTCTTCTTCGATACAAAAAAGACTTCAGAAAAATCCTCTCCTGAAAAGACGAGAAAAATTGTTCTTGCAGACGTCTCGAACACTTCCCCTCAAAAACCAGCATCTGATAATCGTGAAGACCGACAAAGTCAAGAAATTCTCGCTCCAGTAAATGAAACTATGTTAGACGATGAAACTTTCTTTTCTCCTGGAGAATGTCAAATGAACGCTGCCAATTTAGAATGTTTCACAAAGCCGAGTACTTCTGTACAAAAAAAGGAGCCATCTCCAAAAGTGAAACGAACTCTCATGACTAGTTTTGATCGGTGAGTAGAATTTTGTTTCAGAAGTATTGAAAATACAAAATTAATTTAGATCCGATTGATCTAAAAATCAAATTTTTAAAAAATGAAGTATTTCAATATGTGTAAAAGAATAAAATTTTTGTTTAGGGTGCCTGAGTCGAAAAAGCGGGGTCCCGATTTCGTTTATGCACTCCCACCTGTAAGAAAAAAAAGCGAAAGAATGGAGTTAGCTGGTTGGTCTTGTTGGGACTGCAAGAAGGTAATTGAATTTGACATAGTACTACATTTATTGTTTTCGAGTAATGTAACGTTTGTAAAATTTGCTTTGTCTCTTGAAGTTGAGGTAAAATATTTTTAAAATTAATTAATGTTATATTTCATTACAGTATTACGATAACTTGCAACTTTCCAAAGAAGAGCTTCAAGAATGTATGAAGTATTGTTCTCGGCACAAAGCTAAGCATGACCCAGAATATCACACTCAACCAGGTATGATATTTTTTATTTAAAGATATTATAAAGATTACATTTAGCATTTAAAAAAACTATCCCATAATGTTTCAGGTTTCTGGAATCCAGTATTTACCAGTTCTTATGACTGCACACTAGCTGAATTAGAACGTAGGAGTTAACTTCTCGGAAAATTGAAGTATTGTGATAATTGACTGCCGTATGAAATAATATAGTAAATATTATTTATACAAATTTAATTTTAGGACTTTTCAAGCTGCATTTTACTATACGTTCTTTGTACATAAAAATGCTCAAAATGTGACTAGAACGATAAGAAAAGTCGTATTATATTGTATAATAATATAAATTGCACCTGTTTAAAAAGGGTAAAATATATTTTGGTACTTCGAAACATTATTTGTTCTTTGAAAACCTTTCAAATTTATAAAAAAGAATTTTTTTAAGTAGAGGGGACAGAGTACTGAAAAATTGACACACATTGAACATAGATTGATTTATTCTGTTACAACATATATTATTATGCTCCTCAATAACATAGCGTATATTATCTTTTATATAGATACATAGTACTTCTGGTTTACACAAAAATATAGAATCTATTTTGTAAGTCGATGCTAAAAGAGGCTAAGCAAACGTATTCGGTAGATAAGCCAAATTTACCATTTGGTAAAAATTGTATTTTAAGGTACACCATTTGATATCGATCGGAATCCTCTTATCCGACTCTTAAACTTCTGACAGAAATATCGAAGCCAGTGTGTATAAATATAAAGCACTTTTCGAAACAATGTAACACTTTAAAAATGCAAAAGTGAAAAACAGGGAGTTCTTCACTTTCAATCCATCACTCGTAAGACAGAGCTAAATACTTGAAATAATGTACTTTTTCTTTCTGTGAATATTCGTAAAGAATATTTTTACAATACTCGCAACTAATATTTCTTTGAATAAATACTGACCAACTCACGCACACTCTTTTACAGTTATATGTATACATACATATTTTAGAATTATTGATATAAGTATGCTTCAGATGATAAAATGCAAACATTCGAAATCCCAGTTAACTTCTCAGTTATATACATGTAACTTTCACGTACTTTTACATGTACTTTTCAACTGTTAGTAAAGTATTGAATTAATCGAATAATCTGAAAAGTTTCCTTGGTAAAGTACGAAGAAAGTACAATAGTTAAAAACTCTTTTCAGTTCTTTTAGTTTACATATTACTCTTACAACTAAGAAGTTAACAGTAATGTAACTGCTACAGAAAGTTTGTTATTTTTATATGAGGTGAATAGAAATATGTGTAATGCAGTAGTTACAAAACTGTTACTTGTTTCTGGGTCACATACACTGACATGTATAAAGTATACACGACGACTTGGATTTAAATTTGGATTGAAACGAATAGAGGACACTGATTAACATAAGTTAATCATTTTTATTAAAGCTTAAGAGTGTTGGATCCAAGTTCTAATCTCAAAATTAAATTCTCCAGTTTAATCAACAATTATTAAAACTAGATATCTTTTCGCTTTGTAGATCTTTTCTGTTTCTAAATAGAAATGTGCATACAGAGCGAAAAAATATCTAATTATAATATTTATGAAATAAAATGAAGAAATCGAATTTGAAGTTGGAACTTGGTTCCAATTCCCTTAAGTATTGCACAAAGATTTCATTGACCTCGCAGAACTCACGGGAGGCTGGGTCCATGAGGTTTGCAAGTTTCCATTAATCTTTTCTTCTTTTTCATCATTTTCGTAGCTTTTAAGGGTGTTGGATCCAAGTTCTATCCTCAAAATTAGATTCCTTTATTTTACTTGCTAAATATTATAATTAGATATTTTTTCACTCTGTATAGCTACTCATTTTTTAAATGAAATTTTGGGTATAGAGTTAAAAGAAACTTAATTCTAATAATTATTGAGTAAAATTAGGAATTTAATTTTCAAGTTAAAATTTGGATCTAACACCTTTAAATTGTTGGAGAGCTTAAACTTTTTATTTCTTTATTTTCCAGACGGACATTAAATAAGAGAGTGTAGAAACATTATTTTTAGGAATTTCAAAAGAATTCAAGTATTTTTAAAAGATTTTAAGGGATTTCAAGAATCTTCCAAAGTAATTCTATGGGTTTTAAAAGAATTCAAGTATTTCTGAGAAAAAACCTCATAAAAAAGATCGTTTTTTATTTTGATTCTACCCTTCACTTCCAAATTATGATGCCCTTTAGTTTTGATCCTTTTTTCTAAATACAATATATACACATTTATGTATTGACGTAGTATACAAGTTTATTGTTACACCATATAGAAATATATTTACCAGTGACCTCAATATACTTTCATATAACAGTAATACATCCAGTTACAATATTACGTAGCCACGTTTAATTTTCGAGCTCATAGATCAGAAATTTTTTGTTTTAAATTGTTTTATTATTTCCAGAGACAAATTTTAAACAAACTGTATTAGACACTAATATTTTGCAGCTTGATTATCGTTTTTTAGGCAAAATAGAAGAACAAAAGAAAAAAATATTGTTCTCAGAATCATGCTTATTACATATAAGAACAGTATGGAAAATAGTTTTGGAAGTAAAAGGGAAAATATAAAAAGGATATATAAAAATTAGTCATTCACACTTTCGAGTAGGCCTTTAGAAAGGCGTTTTAGTACTGATTTATGATTATAATATAAAGTAAATTTACAATAAACTCTCTAAATATGTTCAGTAATAAAATAAAATACTCTCACTGTTCTTTTAACTTTCACTAATCTTTTAATATAGTTTGCATATATAAATAAATATATATATATTTCTCTGTAAAATAAATATCTAACAATAAATAATCTAAGGTTTCTAATATTGGAACTTACAGGAGGTAGGATTTCAAACAAAAAAGGAAATTGATTGCAAGCAATCCCAACTTTTACGATCACTCAGACTTCCCAGGAATGATATAAGAGATAATTACAGTGAAAAACTTTGGCCATTTTTTCTCTTCGACTTTCAATTAATTTGACTTGAATATTTCCTCCTTTACACCTATCACTCTTTCGACAAGAGATTTGCGAAAAAGTACTTGTGACAGCATCTGAATTTCTTACAGACAACGTAAATTATGAATAAAATATTATCTCGAACTATTAAGGTTCTAAAATATTTTAACATACTCAAATCGAAAAAAGCGTCAACAGTACTTTTCGTAGTATTCGGATATTCTCTTGAACTCACCATATTTGTTTTCTTTTTTGTTACTTACTACTGTTGTTCTGAATTTGAAGATGAAGGAGTGCCGCTGGTTATGGCAGCGGGAGATTTTTCAGGAACTGGAATTGGTAAAGCTTTCAGAATTGCGTGCACTTCTTCGGCGACAGCCATAAGAACGAATTCAAATTGTTGTTTAGTAGAAACCATGCCAGGTCGTTGATCTCTGATGTGTTCCAAAGTTGCAGCGATATCGATTTCTTTAGCACCTTTTGCCATTCGATTTAGGACCATGTCGATCAAACAGTACGTGCCAGTTCTTCCAGCTCCGTCGCTATTCAAAAATAAATATATAAATATAAACGAATGTTAAAAAGAGCAGTTGACAGACAACAATTTTCAAAAATCTTACCTGCAGTGTACAACTATCGGACAAGATCTTCCTCTGTATGATTTATTGACTTTCCTGAAAATATTTTAAAGTTTTGAAGTTAAATAACGCTTCGGTCCAACACCCTTAATAACAAATACAAACCTTCGAAATTCGAGCAACGCTTTTGTAGAATGAGGAACTCCGTTTTCTGGCCAGGAGAGGAAGTGGAATTGAGTAACAGTCCGAGTTTCGCCAGTTCTGAGGTTCTTGAGGTAAAACGAGCGCACCAGATAATCATCACACCAGATGTGTTCAGAAACCAAATGGACCTCATAGATGTGGTAGAGTTCAGAGCCTTCACCGGGCCAATATCGATAACACATGCCCTTGCCCTCTTCTGTCAGACGAGTCAACATTACTATGACCACGCTACCTTGTTCCCAAACCAGCTGCCAAAAGTCAGAAGCTGTTTCCTGTAGAGGTCCCTGAGTCGCTATGTAAGCTGGATTCCGAGGGTCGTGATCGGTCTGTGATCGAAAAATCTTTCTTTATCTCCATTACCTCGCATTTTTTCCCTGTTGCGACCACAGTCGAGTTAAGGGTGTTGGGTCCAGAGTGTAACCAAAAACTTCGATTTCCTCATTTTACTCAACAAATATTATAATTAAATATTTTTTCGCTCTGTAGCGTTATTCACTTTTTAAATAGAAATGTTTATACAGAGCCCAAAAATGTATAATTTCAATATTTTTTTTGTAAAATGAAAAGGTGGAATCTTGAGATTATATTTCGAATTCTACATTTTAAGGAAAAAATATTAAAATTACAGGTTTTATCGCTCTATAGCTACACTTCTATTTTTAAAAAGAGTATGTCCACAGAGAGAAAATATATCTAATTAAAATATTTGTTGAGTAAAATGAGGAGATAGAATTTTGACGTTGGTACTTGGGTCCAACACCCTTAATCTAAATATTATCTTTTGTAACAACTGTAGCTAGCCAATCAAAACTCGAGACATAAAGCTACTACTGCTTCATAGCAAAGCTACTACTGTTCATTTCCTTTAGCCTATATCTTATGTATAGTCGTTTCTAGTTTTATTGTACTGCAAAAAATATTTTTTTTTAGAAATAACATGTGTTGAACAATACAAAAATGCAAGAATACGGGCGCCGCTCTGCATCAAATCATCTCCACAATGGCATTCAATTTACATAGTGTGCTGTTTCTCTTACTTTGCACAAGCAAGTTTTTTGCATGCCGTTTAAGCCATTTTTACTTACCGATTTCTGATTTGGCAGGGCGGCATCCAGAACAGTCAATCAATAACACTTATACTCCGTGGCAATTATTGTAATTGTGTTTTATAAGCACAGGTTTCGGATTCAAGTTCTACCCTCAAAATTCATTCTCTCCATTTTACTCAACGAATATCAGAAAGAGATATTTTTTTGTTCTAAAGCGGTATTCTTTTTAAAAATATAGAAGTATCTATAGAGCGAAAGAAAGTCTCATTTAAATAATTTTTTACTCAAAAAGTTATAATATTTGTTAAGTAAAATGAAGAATTCGAATTTTAGAGTTAGAACTTGTATCCAACATCCTTAAAACTGATTATGCAGATAGTGAAATGCATTTTAATGAATAAAAATGAAATCAGCGTAAATGGAGCAAGAATATGATAGTACGACACATCGGATATTCACAAAACATCAATGCTTTGATACACAAATAATGTATATTCAAAATGCATACTTACAATCGTTGAAGCGTTAATGTAGTCAGAATTGTTGATATTTGCAAGATCATTCAAGATTACTCGGGAGTGATCATAAGGCAAGGATGCACCAGGTCGATTCAGTTTCACATTTCCTTCTGCATCCGCAATAGCAGTTGAGCACGGTTCTGCCTCATAAGCACAAATACCCACCCACTCTTCATCCAATCGATCCTGATTCTTCAAATGATCCTCCATGTATGACTAAAATTGAATAATTTTAATTTTCAGATCAAGAATTTAATTATAGCCTCCTAAAGAATCCTATTATAAAAACTGGAAGTCTCTAATTGAGTGTATAATTTTAAAGAAATAAAATGAGTTCAAAAAGACTTCAGGAGAATTAACAGATTTTAAAGAATTAAAAAACATTTTTTACATTTTGAAATTCCGCGAAAAACTTTAAAAGCACTTAAAATTCGTAAAAATCTCTACAATTAATAGAAACGTCTTGAAATTCATAAAAATATCACGAAATTCTTCGAAATTTCTTAAAATTCCTTGAAATACCCAGAAACGCCTTAACATTTCTTAGAATTCCACAACCTTTAAAATCCCTTAAAATTTCATGAAATCGCTTAGAATTTCTTAAAATTCTACGAAATTCCTTCAAATTTCTTAATATTCCACGAAATCTCTTGAAGTTTTACTACTTTCCTTTAAAATTATTTAAAATGATTTGAAATACTTTAAATTCCACGAAAACTCTAAAATCTCTTAAAATTTCTGAAAATCTCACAAAATTCTTAGATATCTCTTGAAATGTCATGTAATCCTTTAAAATTCCAAAAAATCTTTTAAAAATCTTGTGAAATCCTTTAAAATTTTAGAAGGAACTTTAAAATTCCTTAAAATTCTTTGAATTCCCTAAACTTTCTTTCAAAAGTTTCTAAAATCTGTTAAATAAACTGTACAAACTATGTATGTAATATGACAAAAATAACATAGTTAGCATAAAAGTCAATTTCTATTTTCCCTGACAACTAGTCGCATTTCCCTGACTTTTTAGATCAAATTAATCACTTTTGTCACTTTTTTGAGGTACATTAGTATGTGCCAGCCCTGTAAATCTACTATTAGAAAAATTCATTGGAAGTTCCTTACTAAAACCATGTGTCCCGTTGATATGTCCATGTTTGTAAGAGCAGGCTCTTCGCCCCAAGAGGAGGTACTAGAGCGATTAGATGGAGAATTATTAGATTCGCTGACCCGGCTTATGAGCGGAAAAACTCGCGGTGAATCTGGCTTGTCGTTTGGTTGCTTTGCGTGCATTCTGGCTCTGCACAACTCTTGATAATCCTTAGAAGCTTCTGGATCTGGAGCTGTTAAGCCAGCAAGTTTGGCACGTGATTTAGCGTGACGACGAGCTATCACCAGAATCACTATGGATGCAGCTGCTGCAGCAGCTAATGCCATCGCTATCACGGCACCAAACATGCTAGAACTCATTTCGCGGCGAATCTCAAACATTGGGGGAAGTTTAGCCTAAAACAATAAATTTTTTTGAATAGTTTTGAATATTTTTTTCAGTGCTTCCAAACATTATTTACATCAGAAAGTATACAATTTGATTTAAAAATTATAATTTACCTTGTCACCAATGCCACCTCTTATAATATGCATTCCGAAAATTTCTTCCAGTGTAATTCGAAATTTCTCTAAAATAATGTGCAAAATAAAGGTTTTAATTTTGAGATTAGATTTCGAACTCTTCGTTTTATGCAAAAAATACTAGAAGTAATCAATTTTTCGCTCTATAGCCATACTTCTATTTCGCAAAAGAGTATATCTACGGAGCGAAAAGATATCCAATACTCATATTTGTTGAATAAAATGAAGAAATCGAGTTTTGAGATTAAAATTTAAATTCAACATTCTTAACAGTATTCTCTAATTAAAAAAGCTATTTGAAGCAATAAATTAGGAATATAAGATCAATTTTCTTTAATATTATCAATATAGATTTTTTAATAGACATACCAATCTGACGGACGACATCGGAGGCTGTATAATTTTTTTTATTTTGCCCTACTTTAAATGTCAGTTCTTTGTTTCCAACTCTTATATCTGTCAAATCTCCATGATTTAGGCCTGCTAGTCTCACTGTCTGCAATTCGCAAGGATATGTCAATTTTTTTTGCATTAGGATTTCAAAATACCGCAAGGGACTTTAACAGATTTCAGTCAAATTGATAGGTACCTCGTTTACAAAATGTGAAGCCTTCATCCAAACATTTATGGGTTCTTCGAAATCTATGTAAACGTGATCTAAATCGACGTTCTTGTAGTTCTGTTGGTCTTGGTTCTTATGACCACTTATAGTCAATTCCTTCTTAGAAAGTGGTGGATACAAGATGTTATCCTATACAAAAAATAAAGTTCATACATCAATGTTAAAGATAGGACATAAATACGTTTGGAATTCGTAGAAGCTTACGTCTTTACTCTCTTCCACTTCGTTTTCTTCGTCGAGACCTGGAATACCGCAATATTTATGGTTTCTTTAGTAAATCCTCTTTAGTAAATCCCTCTTTGATACAAATTTAAGGGGATGTGGCTAGGGCGTTGACTAGTTTTAGTGAAAAAAATACCCTTAAATTATAAATAAAACATATTTGTAACTTACCGGGATGTGATTGCGTTTTGAAGGCATAATTATTTGTTGCAAAGGATGGACCTGGCTTTTTCACATCAAGACGTTCACGTCTCTTAAAACCTGCAAGTTCTCGGCTCCACAGCAGTGAATTCAGATCGTCATCAAAAGTAATGCCTCTTGAATTATCTAAAAATACAAAATTACAAGTATATTAACCCTTTGACTCCCGCCCAATAGTTTGTTGCCAAAATATGAACTCTATATGTACCCTTGCTAGCCAAAAATTCAGGATTTTAATTTTGACTAGTACAGGAGTTACGTGCCTTGACCCATATTTGTGTCAGCGGAAGTCAAAGGATTAAATGAAATCATTTTTTTTTAAATGACCTTTCCCTTTTTTATCTTAAATTATTTTATTTCCATATTTTGTTTCTGAATAGAGGAATAAAGAAGTTAAAAAACTGCATTCATCAGTAATTTAATTCCTAAACAACAGGAAAATTGATTGGTACCATTTTTCTCTGTCACATTTAGAACCGGTTTAAAAATAGCTCGAGGAATATAAACCCTCCTTGAGGGTAAATGTAAAAGTTCAGAGTGAATATAAAAGCTATAAAAGTATATAAATGGTTGCGCATGCAGTTTACAATTGCAACTCAAGGTATTCTCTCTGAAAATTTAATTTAACGTAATTAAGTTATACTCTTCATAAAGCTGCTATATTAAAGCGTTTTCCTTCATTTTGTAGAATCCAACCTTTTACGACATTAAAGCAACTTTTTTTAGAGAACTTGATTCATTAAGATAAAAATTGTTGAAATCTTTTCTGAGGGCATTAAAACTACTTTGAATTATATGAACAGCGATGCAAATATTTCATTTAAAAAATCAGTGAATGGGATCTATATTTTTTAGACGGTGTCTCGGGTCGTCGAAGTTTGCAATTTGTCCTTAATATTATTTCAAGTGAACTCATCGCGTCATAATTTATATTCATATAATCAAATACTGGCTTAATATCTATATGCATATGTGTGGTAATTTTCCGGTTAGATTGGATTTCGTATCACATACCAGCTGCGATATCGTCGTGCCTTAAAGGGAGTACAATTCCACCCTCAGTGTACATTCCACTCAAATCTGATAAGGAATTCGCAAAATTATCTCTCGGGACATTCTCGTCGTACTCATCCTCGTTGTCATTATCAAACTGCGCTTCTTCGGAGTCCTTATTCGGCCACTTTGGACTTTCCTCAGGGAATTCAATCGCCGGATACCTCTCCCGGAGATCCGGAAGTGCTCTTTGACGTAGCTGTAGAAATTTAATAAAAATAATGGACAATTGTGGCTCAAAGAATTTTATAAATAATGTTAAATAAAAATTGTAAATATAGTCTACCTTTCGATACTTTCTGGTAAACGTCTTCTCGTAATCTTCAATGTCAGCTTTTTCGTCATCATTTACCCCTTCCATTCCATTGGTCAAAAATTCCAAATTATCTCCACCTTCACTAAAATTTCTCTCCTCAGCTTCTTCAGCGCGGGCTCTACTTAAAAGCTCCTTTATCGCTTGCACATATTCCGGAAAAGAGGTAATAGAACTCCCCTGCTGATAAAGTTGAGGCTGATAAAACTCATCGACATACTCGAGAGTTTTTCTTTTTAATTTTCTTCCTGTTTTGTAAGGACCGATTTCCTCGTCTAATATTCCGAGCTCATCATTAAAGGACGGAGATTGGTACATCGGAGGAAGACTCGTTGATTGAAGCTTTTCTGGAAAACGAAGTGCGCCTGCTCCGACTTCAGGAGGATAGTATAGTTCATCTGCATAGTCCCCGTGAGGATACAAATCGCTAGGTGTGAATTTTACGACAGCGACTGGTCGAATCTGAACGTTGAGATGAGAAATTCAAATTTTAAAAAAGTTCATAAAGGAATAATAAAAATAGATAAAAGAAATTTAAGAGACACAAATGTTTAACTTACCCCATTTTCAGTATCAACTTCATTATCCTCATTAGAAAGACTATCTTTTCGCAGTCTTAAATGTCGACAGAAACTAAAATCATTGGGTAATCTGAAATAAATAATTCATTAAGTAAATCCTCTATTAAATATTTATAAATTGAACTAAAGTTTTTACACTATTTGTCTTAGATTTGAATCTCATTTCTTTGATTATACGAACCTATAACGAAGGTTGTATAGGGAAGTTTGCATGATACATTGTGTGTATGGGTGAGGCCAATTGTACCCATCGGCTTCCAGTCTTTCTAGTTGCAATCTTAATAAATCCAGCTCCTCCACTTCCAGGTCATACCTTAAATTAAAATTTAACATAAATCGATGCTAGTGTAACCCTCAATTGGCATATGGGGTCAGATTGACCTCAGCGAGAAAAATTGTTGTTACAAAAAAAGCTATTGGTAATGAATATTTTCATTTGACAATTTTTTGAGAACATCTTCAGAAGTTACTTTAATAGGTGATTCAGATTATTTAACCCTTAGCTGCCACACTTCCCTGGAATCACATAGTTTCCACAATAGCTGAAAACAGGTATGCCAACTAAGGGTTAATATATACTTAATTATTGACGATCCTGTTTTATTCGTTGGGACAAAATTTCAAGTGACTTACTGGTATAAGTCTTCAACTCCTTCATCGGCGTAAAAAGATATACACCGTCCAAACGCCAAATCTAGAAGTTTAAAGATTTTCAATAATTAGGATCTGTAAGAAAATTTGTTTATATTTTGAAAAAGAATTCTTACCATTGTAGCAGCTTTCAGTTTCTGCATCACATAAATTTTTGCTAAACAGACAACCTGAAAAGTAACGATGAAAACTGATTAAGATCAAATATATTTCTGTTTCCTGAAATTAAAAACTTGCAAGCGTCTAATTATTTAGAATAATAATGAACCACTAGCTCTACCCACAAAGGAACATTTGAAGGATTACATGAAATTTCAAGAGATATCTAAGAATTTTGTGAGATTTTCAGAAATTTAAAGGGATTTTAGAGTTTTCGTGGAATTTAAAGTATTTCAAATCATTGTAAATAATTTTAAAGGAAAGTAGTAAAACTTTAAGGTATTTCGTGGAATATTAAGAAATTTGAAGGAATTTCGTAGAATTTTAAGAAATTCTAAGGGATTTTATGAAATTTTAAGGCGTTTCTGGGTATTTCAAGGAATTAAAAAAAATTTCGAAGGATTTCGTGATATTTTTATCAATTTCAAGACGTTTCTATTAATTGTAGAGATTTTTACGAATTTTAAGTGCTTTTAAAGTTTTTCGCGGAATTTTAA
>JAUESH010000008.1:14370453-14384147 GCA_032275165.1 Synergus magnus | reverse complement strand
AACGTGGACATTTGACAAAAACTGGGGGGGTCAAATTTTACATAAATCTAATACATTCCCTGATGAGAATGTAAAAAGAATGAAACAAACACTTATCGCATAGTTTTGAAGGGCCTACTTTCACATAAGCCTATACACATATTCTATCGAACTCGAAACCTAATATATACACTATTACATTACACATAATTGTATGTTTATTTAAATTAAAATTAACAATATTAAAAATTACTTATATGTATAAATTGTATAGTCTGAAACATAGAATTATTATATTATAAGCTGAAACATAAAAATCGGATTAGAAGGAAACGAATTTGGTGGGAATCGAACACGGGTCTTCGGGGCAGCAGACAGACGATTTTCCATTTACCTACAAGACGATTATGAGAATGGGAATGAATAGAAACCTCCATATAACCAAAATGATGTAGTAAACAGGTATGCGAATTTTAGTATACAGAAACTCTGAAATTCAAATACGTAAACTTAGTATACACACAATAAATTTAGTGTACAGATAGGAAATTTAGTATACCATGTTTTAAATTTAGTTTACCCATGTAAACTAAAATTACAAAGTGTAATGAATTGAGTATACAGATAAGAAATTTAGTATACCGTGTTTGAAATCGACTTTACACATGTAAAATAAAATTACAAACATTTCTTACGCAGTGTAGTGCAATCAGCGCGGATCGCATCACGTGAACGGAGCTCGAGAAAATTTTTTTTATTGGCATTTGTTCTTTTGTTTATCTGTTATTAAAATAAATAAAAATAAAATCATTAAAAGACTACAATTTTTGTAGTTAACTACACGCGTTCAAAGAAAAAAAACTACGTGTATGAAGTTTAAGTTTTTCAAATACTTCTCGCCAAAAGTCTTGCGAATTTTTAAAAAAATTCTGATTTCAGTTCACATAATTAGATTTGCGATTTTGAATAATACTTTCAACGTCAAATTCGAAATCAGTTACCTCAAAAACATCCTTGTACATACAAACCCTTGTTTCATACAGATATGTGAAAATTTAGACATTTCTGGCGCCACATTGGATCTGTCATTTTGAATTTATAACTTTTAACGTGGAATTCTAAATCAGCCACCTCAAAAACCTCCTTATACAAAGTTTCATACAAATGTGTGAAAATTTACAAAATTTTCGGACCCGCCATTTTGAATTTATTAATTTTTACGTCATATTCGAAATGAGCGACCTCAAAAACCCCCTTATACCAAGTTTCATATAAATCCAACGAAATGTTGAATTTTGGCCCAATTTTGGCCCCCCTACTTTGAAGTAGGTTTTTGGCCACTTTTGTTGGTCTCTCAGCCCACTGTAAGTTCTATAGAGAATATGGGGCAAAATTTATCAAGCGCACCCGTGTAAAAGTTTTTTGTCTTTAATCTTTTTGAAACTCCACTGAATTGTAGTCCTAGTGGACCTCTTTTAATCTCCCAAAGGAGGCAGCTCTAGTACGATAGATTGTCAACTTACAGGGGCTTACATTTTTGACGTTTTAATACGCGCGCTGTTATTCAATCAATCATAACTTCTGCTAAAGTTGATCAATTAAATTCTTCTATGAGAGGTTTTTAAAGGTTTCTTTTATGAGCTTTCCGATAAAAATAATTATTTTGTAATAAAAAAAATATTTGATGTTCATTTTCCCATTTTAAACATATTTTTGAGTTTTTTTCAAAATGCGGAACAATAAATTTTTTAAAAATATTTTTTAAAAGAAGCTTCATTCTTTCCCTTCAAAATCATCGAGACTAGAATGTGGAATATTAGAATTGCTATTGAACTTAAAAAAGGATTCTTGCTTTCGGCTACGGTGCCGCGAGCCGCTATGTAGTGTAAGTAAGCACTTCGTAGGTTTTATTGTGTCCATTAATATTATTATAATATAACTATAGTTATTGTACATTTTTTAAACATTTTTTAAAATTGTTTACATATATTTTAAAGATTTTTTATGGTTTAAAGTTGTTTTTCATTTTTTTTTAAATTCTTTAAAGCGGAATATATGTGTCTGAAATTCAATTAATTTAGGGTGCTTTTTGGTGTCAGTCCCGTCACCTCTCACATCAATGATTGAGCAAAGTGCTTATTCCATTACTCGTACACTACTTTTTCTACTTTGTCGCACAGTTTTCTTTGGAAAAATGTCAAACTACGAAGACAATGATTATTTTCTCAGTGTTAGAGTGAAATCAGGAGAGGGCGTGAAAGAGTGTACGGAAAAAAATAACGTCTTAAAATTTAATACACTGTCCCTGACTCTTGGATATAGAGTTTCATAAGACGCAGTATCATAAGATTTCAATGACTTTTCATTAAATAATACAAGAAATTCATTAAATTGTAGAAAAAATTGAACACTATTTAATGAAAAGTCACTTAAATTATACTGCGAATTACGAAACTCTATATCAAAGAGTCAGAGACATTGTATTAAATTTTAAGATGTTATTTTTTTCCGTGTGGTACTTTTGTGTTCCAGACACCGTTTTTCCTGATGCAAATCTGCTTTGAAGTTCTGCAGTAGTTGTTTCGTGACTTTCTTTATTTTAAACGTTAAAATTTTTTTTAAATATATGTAAAAAAAACATGTGTAAAATATGTACAACAACTATATTTATATTATAATAATATTAATGGACACAATAAGACATACGAAGTGCTTACTTACACTACATAGCGGCTCGCGGTGCGGCGCCGTAGCCAAGCGCAAGAATCCTTTTTTAAGCCCAATAGCAATCCTAATCCCACATTCTAGCCTCGATGATTTTGAAGGGAAAGAATGGAGCTTTTTTTAAAAAATATTTTGAAAAAAATTTAAGATGCCGCGTTTTAAGAAAAACTTAAAAATATGTTTAAAATGGGAAAATGAGCATGAAATATTTTTTTTATTACAAAATCATTATTTTTATCGAAAAGCTCATAGAAAACCTTTAAAAATCTTTCGTAGAAAAATTAAATTGATAATATTTAGCAGAAGTTAAGATTGATTGAACACCCAGAAAAAAGTTCTTATTAAATTAAAAAAAAACATTTCTTTGACTAGATTTTTTTGAATCAACATAAAAATATTTTTATATTAAAAGAAAATTTATTTTATTTTAATAAATGTCACGTAGTTTCTTCCATTTAAAGAAATTATTTGTTTAAATGATTTTTTTTTATTTAAAACAAAATTCCGTTGATTCAAAAAAGTTACTACGTTAAATGAAAGAAATAATTTCTTGAGTCAGTACTTTGAAGTAAAGAAATTATTTCTTTGAATCAAAGAAAGATTTTCTTAATCCACATGGCTAATGCGCCACGCGATTGTGCAGAACAAACGAGTTTGAATATTTTCCGTTGCCGCCTTTCTGAAATGCGTTCATTTTATCAACACGTGTAAATGGTTTACGAAGACGCAGATGCGGTCGGATAGAAAACTCAACTAAATTCTCTGTGATCGTTAAAACTGTTACAAAATGTGTGATAAGGAAGTCTGTGACGTCCTCGCATCTTGGGGGTTAGCAGAAACGATAACATCTTTCTATCGTAAGTATTTTTTATACCTTTATTCTGAACGACCTAACCTCACTTTTACATTTTGTATACTTTTGTCCACAATTTCGTCATAATTTCTCTTTTTATCTTAAATTTTCACGAAAAATTATAAATTAGGAAAGAATAAGTTTTATTTAAACACCAAAAATATTAAAATAAACTTTTTTTCTTAGGTGAACATATAGACCATGAAAGTTTCTTGAAACTCGATGTTTCGAGTCCGATTATTGAAAAAATATTCCCATGCGAAGAAAAGCGAAATATTTTTACAGAAAAATGCTCTATTTATCAAGGATTGCAGCTTCAAACGATCTCCATCGAAATAGCAGATGCGAAATCCTTGACGGTTTATATTTTTTATACATCTGATTCGAACTGATATTTTACAAAAATATTAATTTCTCTCAAATATTCTTATTAATGTTATTTGTTGCAAACTCATGATTAGTCTTTGAAAAACTTCAAATGTCTTATTGTATAAAACATGTTTATTTCGTTTTCATTATTTTCAAATTTTAGGTTGAATTCGAAGAACAGACTCAAATTTCCAAAAAGCCACGATTGGATGGTCCTGGTTCTATTCAAACCAGCATAGAAGAAATTGATGTAATTGTTACAGCCGAAGATTCCACTGATAATCCAAATATATTGTCAAACTTGGACGTGCTGGTAAGTTTTTTTTTAAATATTAAAATATAAATATAACGATATAAAATATAAACATAAATCATTGGTATAAATTCATTTGAATAGGATTTGGAGGGTCTGATCAAAAAAACAAAAGTTGGTCAATGGATACTATCTAACTACCGAAATAAGGTTTTACCAGGTAGTCCCCGAGCTACTATAGTGGACCACATTATTAGGAGCTTAGTGGAAATTCCTATTTCATCCAGTAATGGCAAAATTGAAGTGTAAGTGTTATACAGGTGTAAATACTTGTATACCATATTTATTTTTTATCTATTTGTATATTACAACAATTCCATAATAAAATCAGTTTCTTAAGCAGATAAATTTTACAATAAGATTAAATATTGAACAATTTTGATATATTTTCAGACCTGAACTAAAAAATATATATAGATATATATATTTTATGGTTAGAAAAGAACAATTCTCCTTGGCGAAGCGTAATTTACCACTGGCATCTGAGTGCAGAGTGTCGGCTGCCACAATTTAAGCGTCAGCTTGGAACTGTACACGATATTATTCAGGCTTACCCGGTTTTAAAACAACCTAGTGGACACGAACTGGTATGAACTACCTTTATATATTTAAAATTTTCAAAATAAATTGTACTTTGCTGATATAAAATAAAAGGAATGTTTCTACAGATTGATATCGACTTCACATATGAACAGGGAAGAGAGGGGGTTTTCTATATTAAGTGGCCTGATGTATCAAAAAAACTTTATGCGTTAATGCAAATAGAAATAAGAGACCCTGAGTCGAAGCAGTTATTAGAGACTATTTCTTCACAGGATGTGTCTGAAGGTAAATTATATGATTATAAATATTATTACACATTGATTTCGACTTCTATTAAACAATAAAAATTTGAAAAAATTAAAAAAACAACATTCTACAGGAGAAAAAAATTTGAAGTTTCTAATGCTTTTGCCAGCTTTGTGCCCACCCGTATGCCGAGTAAGAAAACCAGGTAAAAATACAAAATCAACGTGGAAACCCAGTATTCAAGATTCACAAGCGTCGTTTATTCTGCACGTGAAACTATGTAAAAATAATCGAAAAGAATAAAAAAAATAAGCATTATATAATTATATCATAAAAAAATATAGTGTAATAATATAAAATACTTCAATTTTAGATTGCCGGAGATATTGAAAAAGTAGTGCGGGAAATAAGAGAGAAATATTCGGCGTTTGGAATTCAACTGCAACCTTTTATTATCGTCGTAGGACCATCCTTATCAGAAATCGCAGGATTTTATATTAACATTGACGATACGAGATATCGTTTTGAGAGTATTCTGGCCGCCGTTGACTCATGCTTTAAGAGTTTCCACGTTTTTCATGCGGAATACCCCAAAGCAAGCGAGCAGGTATGGCTCTTTTTGCAAAAAGTAGTCTATAATATTAAAACTAAGTGGGATAAAAATATATCTTCAGTTGCCACCCTTCTGGCTGCTGTCAAGCAATAGATAAACGTGCTAACGAGTTTATACTTTTAAATTCAAAGAACTGATAGGTTATTTTTTTATGAAAACATAATTCGTATGAATCCAAATTAGCAGACGTGACAGCAGATAAATTCGCCCAATAAAAGAATATATTAAATCATATGAGTAAAACCCTCTCTACTATTAGAATGTAACTAAATAGGAGGATAACAACATTTTTCAACTGATATAAGTTTTTAAAATATAAATTATAATTATAAAAATTAGCTTCAAAATGTTTGTCTGCTATATTTGTGCACAATTATTCATTACATCAAGTCTATTACTGCAACATTTGAAAATTGCTCATTTTACTGCTTCTCATAAGAAATACGTATGCAAACAGGGAACTTGTATTAGCGAATTTAAAAATGGTCAGGCTTTTAAAAAACACCTTGATAGAACGCATACAATTGTAGAAGAAACAGCTAGTACATCTACTACTTCAACTAATCAAACAGAATGTTTTCCTTTATTATCAAACGAATCTCATCTTCCCCAAATGAGAACCCAGAATCTCCTAAAAAATGTAGAAAATACATCAACACAATTGAAGAATTTAATAGTAAATTCAGCAGGAATTTTTGTGGCAAAATTGCATAATGAAACAGGAGAACCACGTAAAGTAGTACAAAATTGCATTAATTACACGAAAGAATTCTTTGAATGTGGAATCTTTGATACTTTAAAAGATAAAGTATTTAGTGTCTGTGAAAGAGGAAATTTCGAAGAACAGGATAAGACTCAATTACAAAATATGTTCGATATGACAAAAAATTGTTTGCAAGATTTCGATTCGGAGCATAAAAGAAGAGAATATTTAAAAAAACAGGATGTTTCATTGAACCAAAATCATACATCATTGGTGAAGCTAAAACATATAAATTAATTAATGGAATCAAGACAGAAGAGACTATTCCTGTTGAAGGCCAATTTGTTTCGGTAAAAAAAATTCTGAAATTTTTTTTTAGTCTACCCGGTTTTTTAACAGATAATATTAGATCACATGCAGTTTCTGTATAACGAAATAGATTCTCAATATATGTGTAACATTGTTCATGGAAAATTATGGCGTACAATAAAAGAAAAATTTCCAGACAAGATTGTAATTCCTCTCATAGTATATTTTGATGAATTCGAAACAAACAATGTGTTAGGTTCTCATACTGGGGTTGATAAGATAGGAGCCACTTATTTTATGTTGCCTACGTTGCCTCCACAGGTCCAGTCCGCATTAAAACACATTTTTTTAACTTTATTTTTTCAAAACAGTGCCAGAAAATCATTTGGAAATAGAGCAGCTTTTAGACCTCCTTTAGCAGAATTGAAGGACTTAGAAATCAACGGTTTAATGATTAACAATATACGAGTATGCTTTTCATGTATTTTAATTACTGGCGATAACTTGGGGATGCATCAAATTTGCGGGTTTATTGAAAGTTTTCAACGAATCATGTATGTCGCATTTGTACGATATCGAAAGAAAAATTGCGCTCTCAAACTACCGAAGATCCTACATTGTTACGAAAAAGTAACGATTACGATAAAGAGCTTAAAAAAAATGATCCTTCTGTAACTGGTTTAACTGAAAGATGCATCTGGAACGATCTACCATCATATCACGTAATCGAAAATTTTTTTTGCGATGCAATGCATGATTTTTGGGAGGGTGTTTGCTCATATGGTTTAAGCGCAATCACATTAAATTTTATACAGCGCAAACTTTTCACTTTAGAAGAAATCAATGACAGAATCGTCGCGTTTAATTATGGACCTGTAAATAAAGGTAACGAGGTTCCATGTTTGAGAAAGGAAAAATTGAAGCGAGGGAAATTAGGCTTTTCTGCTTCGGAAACGTTATGTTTTGTAAAATATCTGGGACTTATAATTGGTGATTTAGTCCCTGAGAATGATGAATACTGGAACTTATATTTGTATCTTCGAAATATTGGTGCAATTCTTAACTTAAGATATTTAAACAGAGATTGCATTATTCTTCTAAAAATATTGATTTCCGAACATCATGAATTGTACACGAAGCTACTAGGAGAAACTTTTAAACCCAAGCACCACTTTCTGCTACATTATCCTATGATCATTGATCTTATTGGTCCAGTTAGAAATGTCTGGTGCATGAGACCAGAAGGCAAACATAAACCATCAAAAGTAACGGCACACGTACCTAATTCTCGGGTCAATTTGCCATACACATTCGCCTTAAAGCAACAGTACCAACAGTGTTATAGTTTCATGTGCCAAGATTCGTCTTTTGATAAAATAGAATACGGTCGTGCTGATGAAATTACTGATCAAAGATTGACAGATATTCGTCATTTGCTTCCAACTGATTTCTATATAAATTCTGAAATTCATTCTGTATCCTGGATTAGTATTCAAAATATTCGGTACAAACCATCCATGGTAATTACCGTTGGATAAGAAGATTACCTCCCCATTTTTGGTACAATAGTCGAAGTTCTACTTAATTCAGAAAAAAAGTGTGTCTTTATCTTCAAAAAACTAATAACTTTTGGTTGGTCAGATCACGTCTGTGCATTTGAAGTTAAACTTACTAATAAATTAATATCTATTTACTATGAAAAACTTTTCAACAAAATGCCAACTTGTGTTCAAAATTCCGGAGGCGGAAGTTATTACGTCGTTTATGATGAGTATTAAAATATAAATACGTAAACGTCGTTTTTGAAATCACGCGTTTCCAAAAGTACCTGAATTGCAACATAAAAAGTATTTCGAGAAAATTGATACGTATCATTATACTAAATGGGCATTAATGTTTTTCATAATTTTAATTTTTAAGTTATATCACAAAAATTGTTCCTAAGAGTGTTAGTTTTTTTGCTATTACATTTAAATTTTAATACTTAAAGAATTTAAGGAATAATTTAAAGAAATCCGATTGGAGCTGTTTCATTTTTCATAAAATGTTTAAAACGGTTTTAAACATAGTCAACTAACTGAGATTATTTACAGTTTAAAATAAATATAAGTTATATGAGAATATAAAACCTTTGCTTGTGATATTGATTAAAAACCTGAAAGGAAATCAACCAAAATAAAAGCTTTATTAGAATATATGTATATATGTATGTATGTATGTATGGCTATGTTCACCATGTTCTGTCTTCCAATAAAATAATTTAAACAAAAAAATTCATGCCAATTTATTTATAATTTATTATTGTATATAAAGAAAATCTATATTCATTTTAAATTGACCTATTCTTTTGTTTTAACCAAAAAATTTCTTTAATTTAAAGAAATATAAAGGTAAAATTAAAAAATTATAAGTTCTTCTTTAATTTTCCGTTTAAATTAACGAAATATTTCTTTAAACCAAATAAAAAAAATTAACAAACAAATTTCTTTAAATCAAATAAATGTTTCTTTGACCTTATATCAATACTAGAATTTCTTTGATTTAAAGAAAGTTTCTTTGATTCAAAGAAACTGTTTTCTGGGTGAAGAACGGCGCGCGTATTAAAATGTCAAAAATTTAAGCCCCTGTAAGTTGACAACCAGTCGTACTAGAGCTGTCTCCTTTGGGGGGGGATGAAAAGAGGTCCGCTAGAACTACAATTCAATGGAGTTTCAAAAAGATTGAAGACAAAAAATTGTTAGGCCCCAAAAAGACAAATTTTGCCCCATATACACTCAGAGAAAAGATTGAGTTGATTCAACAAAACAGTTTGTTCAACCTAGTTTCTTTGTTACAACTAAAAAAATTAATCAACTCAACTAAACATTTGGTTATTCTTTTTGAAAAACGCAACACTTTCATTTGGTCAATTCAAAGTAATGATTTATTTGAACATGTTTAGTTGATTCAAGCAAATAAACGTATTGAACGGAACATATTATTTATTAGAAAATGATTTGATTAACGTGGGGTCAAAAAAACCCCTGGCAACCTTAATTAAAATATTAAATAAATATAATATTTAAAACAAATTTTGCAGCATTCTTTGAAATAATTATCCAAGAGTATGTAAAAAATGCAGCTACTCAAAGTAACAAATTGACTCTTTGCGGGAAATCTTTTTCGCTTGGGGTCAAAAAGTCGCGCCAGGAAGTGTGCCATCGAAGGGTTAACTAAGTGTTAAATCAAGATTCTTCGTTTTAGGAAACGTTTTTTCGCGCGACTTTTGTATTTTAACATCCATTTATAAGATATTAAACAGTAAAAATTCAAATTTATTTGTCCTTTTATCACGATTAATAAAACAAATCATTTTCGAAAACTTTAAATGTGATTCCCGGTTAATTCCCGGTTTTATTTTAATTCCTGGCTAATTCCCGATTTTCCCGGTTAGTAGACACCCTGGCCGTAAGGATGTTGGAACCAAGTTCTAACCTCAAAATTCCATTTCCTCGTGTTATTGATCTGGTATTAAAAATAAATAGTTTACACTCTGTAGATGTATTTCTTTTTAAACAGAAGTATGATTATACAGTGAGAAAATTTTTAATTTTAATACTTTTTACGTAAAATTAAGAGAAAAAGATTTCCCGCAAAGAGTCAATTTGTTAATTTGAGTAGTTGAATTTTTTACATACTCTTGGATAATTACTTCAAAGAATGCTGCAAAAATTATTAATTAATTTTAATTTTAAGTAAAATTAAATCTAACCTAAAAGTTCAATTATTTCATTTTGAACAAAAAGTAAAAATATACATTTTTTTCGATCCATACACATACTTCTATTTTAATAATTAGTACCACTAAAGACTGAATAAATGTGCAGTTATAATATTTGTCTAGTAAAATGAGGAATTTTAAATTTGAGGTTGGAATTTGGATCCAACACCCTTAATTTGCAATAAATAGGTATGTCGTTATAGGTAATCTAATCTAATCTACTCATATATAATTTCTAAATATAACAGTAAATGAGATATTCAAATGATTGTCATCAGAGCTCTTCTTGCCTACAAAAATCTGAGCTCATAGGCTCATAGTTTCATTCATTATAGTCTCCTCGTCAGACAAATATTTAAACTCGGGTAATAATGAATATAAATTCAATATTATTATTATTATTATATATGTTATATATATTTACATCTCGGATACAAGCTGAACGTTTAGTGAAAATATCTCAAGGACTACTTATTGGGACAAGATTTGAAACTAGGAAAGGAAAAAATATTTCAACGTTCCTCGGAATTCCGTATGCCCAACCCCCAATTGGTGAGCTCAGGTAAATTGGTTTAAGGAACTTCAAAGGATTTTATTTAAATTTAAGGAATATTAAAGGATTTTTAAAAGCGTTTAAAAGAGTGTAAAGATTTTCAAGCGATTTCACAAGATATCACAAATTATTAAAAAGGTTCAAGAAATATCATGTGATTTTCAGGAATTTCAAGAGATTTCCAATTACTTTAAATGATTTCCGGACACGTAGAATGATTTTTGCTTCCTCATAGAGGACGCTTTGTAGTCGTTACATTTTCAAAAATTTTAAAAATGGTTTAATTAAACTTTCCTCAGTTGATAAATGTCTAATACAAAGCTCTATTCAATGGTCCGGGGTGAACTTCCGAAAAGCGTACACCTCCGATTTCTTTGAAACTGCGTATACCTATGTATTTCGATGAGATCTACAACTTTTGCTTGAAATTTTTTTATTTCTTTTTGCATTTTGACTGAGATAAACACAAAATCCATGAGTTTTATGGCTTTTTCATGGTTTCACCATGATAATCGACTAGTCACCAATTTTCACTATCATATTCGTAATCAGTGCATCAAAATACATAGGTATGGGCAGTTTCAAGTAAATCGGAGGTGTACTGTTTTCGGAAGTTTATCCATGGTCCGCATGTACATATGTATGATTATGTACGTATGTGTGGATGTATGGTTGTCGCCGTTTTTTGTCGCCTGTAACTTAAAGACAGCTGTAGATAAATTAATGAAATTTGTAGGGCTTATTTACACAACCAATATCTCAACACATGCTCAAGGATTTTTCAAAATATTGAATTTTACAATTTTGTTGTACGTTTATAATTTTTGTAAAATTGATTTTTCGACTATAAGTTCTCAAATCATAAAAATTCAAAGCTTATGTACGGGGAAGAAAGATACCTTGCGTTGAGACGAATCGATTAACCTATAAGATTAATGCATTCAATTGAATATTAACACATAACTGCCACAATGGGGTCAATTTGACCCCAGCCGAAATCAAATTCAATTTAAGTCTTAGCTGCCACACTAGGGTTAATTTGACCCCAGCAGAAATCAAGTCCAATTTAAGCATTTTTGAAGAAATGTGTTGCGAGTTTTGATGTACACCGCAAAACAACTTTTTTTCGAGGCGTCTCCGGAGATTCACTGTGACTTGCTCAATTTTTAATATTTTGCAATGAAAATTTAGGAAAATATTGTTCAAATGTTGTACTATAATATGAAATTTGACTGGATAAACTAACACTATCTGTATCGCCAAAAAAAATTCTTAAATACATGCCTTTTTTTCACCGAATTAACCTACCCCCCCCCCCACTCCCTTAAGTAAATTAGTGGTGCCTTACGCGACGCGCGAAGTGTGTTAAGAATGTGTTTCACCGATTTTTTTCCTTAAAGATATATATTTCAAGAGAATGAAATTCAATTTTTAGATTTTAATATTAAAACAATGGAATAGGTGTGATTTTTTTTAGTGAAAATGGTAATTTTTCCCATTTTTTACATTCAACCTTTTTTTTTAATACTAAATATTATTTTTTTTATAAATGAACCCATACTGTCTTCTAAAACAACTCTTAACAATTATCAGAAAATTTTTACAGTCTCATCAGAGTGTATTAGATTTGTGTAAAATTTGACCCCCCCGCCCGTCTCTGTCTGTCTGTATGTGTGTAGAATTTTAGTTTATGAGCACGATAACTTTCGCAAGAATAGACCGATTGGAACGAAAATTAAAATTTGAAGCCAAATGACGCACGATATTCAGAAAAGTGTAAAGATGAAAAATGTTGCTTTTTGAACACACTACAAGATTAGCACAACAAATTTTTGAATTTTTTTGAAAAATCGAAAATTTAAATTTGGAGCCAAATAACGCGAGATACAGAAAAAATGATAAGAAACATAATTATTGGTTTTAAAAAGATCTACAAATTCTCCCTTGACCATTTTATGATAGAATTACTAGTTTTCGATTCAATTGTGAAGAATGTTGTTAAAAAATAAAAAATTTAATTTTCCCGACAAAAAACGTGAGATATGAGAAAATGTTACAAAGCGAAGCGCGATTGTCCTGATGAGAATGTGTTCCTTAAGGTCGGTAGAAGCTTAAGTAAATTAGTTCTTGTTCGCAGTGTACATAAAGTTAAACAATAAATAAATATAAGGCGAATTAAAGGATTTTGTGATATAAACACACACAAGTAAAAGCACAACATATACTGCATAAGAATTAGTATATTTATCAACTGATTTGTGAATACATAAGTTTTGGGTAATTAAAATTGTGAGGATAGACCATAACGCTTCAACGGTTACGCACAGACTAAAGAGGTCCTGAAATCTGACCTGTCCTTCAGACCCTTAAACTTCTAATTTGACTTATTTTAGGTACATTTGTAGTTAGACCTAATCGTTGTACATCCAACACCCTTCCTCAACGATTGACTCTTAATGTCTCTAATTCAATCCACTTTGCTTCCGAAAAGTTATTAATTTAATAGCATTAAGTGGCTTTGTTAACATGTCCGCTAACATGAATCCTGTTGGGCAATACTCATAAAACATTAAACCTTTATCCTTTAAGGGTGTAACCTAGTTGGTTACTTTCGAGAAGAAAAACATTTTTTTTTTTTACATTTTTCGAATGTATATGGGGCATTATTTCTCAAGTGTACCCACCCTGAAATTTGACTTTGTCTGATCGAACTCAAACTTGGGCAAAGT
>JAUESH010000008.1:14287666-14314338 GCA_032275165.1 Synergus magnus | reverse complement strand
TGCTTTAAGAAATCTTCTATACCGCTTTGCCCCGTATACCGCTTTGCCCCGTATACCGCTTTGCCCCGGCTTCCCCTGTGTAGTATATTATTATATTTACAATGTATTCTTTTCCTGTAAACTATAATAGAGATTAAGAACACTTCTTTCTGTAATTATCAAGAACTCAAAGCGAATTCAAAGGAAGCTAAAAGAATTCATGGTGAATTCACCAAAAAAATCAAGATGAATTCAGGATAAATTCAAAAGAATTCACAAAAGTTTAAGAAGAATTAAAATTAATTCACAAGAATTAAAAAAATACGAAAGAATTTTTTATAAAAATTCAAGCTGGATTAAAAATAATTCATTGGAGTTCTAGATGAATTTAAAACTCGCACGATCTTCGATCTTTCATCTTATTCCATCTTCCGTCCTCTCAGTCCACTCGCCCTGTATATAGTTTGCCTCGCCTAGAAGCTGATTTAATTCTTTCAATGTCAGAAGAAATACTTTCCTTTTCCTATTTGTCCTTATCCTTATCCTTCTTCTGGGATCTTGGCCTTCTCTTTTGCTAAATTCTTTGATTAAATTTGGTATGAACTTCTGAACTACTTTCGCTAATACAGTTGTAATACTGAAATATTCTTTAGTTTGTTATTATGAATCGGAAATACATATGTATAAGGAACCGTATCCATTTCTAGTCAGGCAGGCGGAAGAATTTCAAGTCGTATAATTGATCGCTTATGGAATATAGTGCTTTCTAGAGAAAATAAGGCGACACGTATTTTTCCGATTTGTGAAAAAACAATTTGGGTGAATTTCCGAAAAGGGTACACCTCGGATTTCTTTGAAACTGCGTATACCTATGTATTTTGATGCGCTGATTACGAATATGATAGTGAAAATTGGCGACTAGTCGATTTTCATCGTGAAACCATGAAAGAAACAAAAAAATCATGGTTTTTTGTGTTTATCTCAGCTAATATGAAAATTTTTTAAAAATGTTTCAAACGAAAGTTGTAGACCTCATCGAGATACATATTTTTTGCTGCAAGCATTTTTTTCTATGAGTGATAGTCTCCGAGAAAATCAGTGGCACATCGATTTTCATTTTAAAAAATCTACTCGCTTCGGTCGCACATTCTTATCACACGTAGCTTCGCGCTACGTGTTGCGCGCTTCGCGCGCTTGCCAATCTTTATCGCTACTATATACTTTTGTTTTAGTTATTTTAGTTTTAAATTAAGAGGAGAACTAATTTATTATACTTAAGGTTCTATCGACCTTAAGGAACACATTCTCATTAGGACACTCGCGCTTCGCGCTCGATATTTGATATTAACCTCGCGCTTCGCGCTCGACTCTGTTCACCATATAGTAGATACAAATAAATAGTAAAAAATTTAATTTTTTATTTTTCAACAATATTTTTCACAATTAAAACGAAATCTGCTTACTCTATCAAAAAATGTTTAAGGGAGAATTTGTAGATCTTTTTAAGACCAATAATTATGTTTCTTATCATTTTTTTGTATCTCTGGACTTTTTTTCATATAGTGCGTTATTTGGCTTCAAATTTTAATTTTCCTTCGTTTTTTTGAATTTTCGAAATGTTATAAGTCTGACAATTTTTTTTTTATCGAAAAAATTCATAAGGATAAATTGTTCGCCTTTCTGAGCACTACGAATATCAGTATATAGAATTTGTTAAATTAAAAAAAAAGTGTTCACAAAAATTTTCAAAATGCTCTAACTTTTTGAATTTTTGTCCAAAATGGCTGGTTAACGAACTTGACCTTCATTTTAGGACACTAAAAGAGTATACCAAAGGCAAATCCAATCTGTCAATTCTTTACCCTTTAATGATTTTTTAAAATGAAAATCGATGTACCACTGATTTTCTCGGAAACTATTACTCGTAGAAAAAAATGCTTGCAACAAAAAATATGTCTCTCGATGAGGTCTACAATTTTCGTTTAAAACATTTTTAAAAATTTTTCATATTAGCTGAGATAAACACAAAAAACCATGATTTTAATGATTCCCTTTACCAGTTCCCTTTTTTATCATTTCCCCTTACCATGATTTACGTTTACCACTTCCCTTTACCATTTCTCTTTATCGTGATTTTCCTTTACAATTTCCCTTTACCATGATTCCCTTTTACCATTTCCCTTTACCAGGATTTCCTTTTACCGTTTCCCTTTACTAAGATTTCCTTTAACCATATCCCTTTACCATGATTTCCTTTTACCATTTTCCTTTTCAATATTCCTTTACCATGATTTACCTTTACTAGTTCCCTTTACCATTCTCCTTTACAAAGATTTCCCTTTACCTCTTCCCTTAACCATTTTCCTTTACCATTTCCTTTTACCATGATTTCCCTTTACCATTTACCTTTGCCATGATTTCCCTTTATCATTTCCATTTACCATTTTCCTTTACCATTTCCCTTTACCATTTCCCTTTACCATGATTTCCTTTACCATTTCTCTTTATCATTTTCTTTTACCATGATTTCCCTTTACAATGTGAAGAGTCATGATTTATGGGTTTTTTTTTTTAAGAAAGTCGATGTGTCATCGATTTTCTCAGAAAAAAAAAAAATGTTCGTAGAAAAAAATGCTTGCAACAAAAGATGTGTATTTCGATGAGATCTACAACTTTTGTTTGAAAAATTTTTTAAATTTCGCATATTGACTGAGATAAACGCAAAAAACCATGATCTTTATGGTTTCACCATGAAAATCGACTAGTCGCCTATTTTGACTATCATGTTCGTAATCAACGCATCAAAATACATAGGTATAGGCAGTTTCAAAGAAATTGGAAGTGTATCCTTTTCGGAAATTTATCCAAAGATTTCCTACGAAGTTGCAAGTATTTGAATTTTGATGTGTATTTTACAAAAACAGCACATTTCATCTTTGAACTTCTATATCTTTTGATCGAAGTTAAATTTTTAGGAGACCACTTTTTTTTTTAATTTACAAATTCTGTGCACTGATATTGGTGGTACTTAGAAAGTCGAACAATTTATGAATTTTTTCGATAAAAAAAAATTTTCAGACTTATAACATTGGGAAAACTCAAAAAACGAACGAAAATGAAAATTTTAAGCCAAGCAACGCACGATATGAAAAAAAGCCAAGAGAAGAAAAACGTCGCTTTTTGAACGCTCTACAAGATTGGTCTAACAACATTTTGAATTTGCTTGAAAAATCGAAAATTCAAATTTTGAGCCACATAACGCTAGATACAGAGAAAATGATAATAAACATAATTATTGATTTTTAAAAAGATCTGCAAATTCTCCTTTGACCATTTTTTGATAGAACAAGTAATTTTCGTTTTAATCGTGAAAAATATTGTTAAACAAATTTTTTAAATTAAATTTCCCCGCCAAAAAACGTGAGGTATGAGAAAATATTACAGAAAACTATAATTTGTCTTTTAAAAGGTCAAATAAAATTGTATGTTAAATCTTTTTTTATAAGACCAACAATAAATCATTAAGATCATTCTCATAATTGTCTTTTTAATGATATTTATTTGCATCTATTATACGGTGAACAGAGCTGAGTGCGTAACGCAAGGTTTGAATAATTTTTAAATCAAATATCGAGCACAAAGCGCGAGTGTTCTGATGAGAATGTGTTCCTTAATATCAGTAGAACCTTAAGTAAATAAATTTATGTTTTCTTTCTGAAATAAAAGACACATTTTGTTATTTACACGTGAAGAATATATAACACCGAGCGCGAAGCGCAACGACCAAATATTTCGGATCGCGAAGCGCGCGACGAGAATGTGTTTTTTGATTTTTCTTTTTCAAAACGAAGTGTCAAGATGAAATACATAGAAATTTTCTAGCGTGTGCGATCGAATTAGACGGCTGAAAAAAAATAATCTGGGAAACATGCTGGCATTTTGGATTTGGCCTTCGACTCGTTGACGCATCGTGCGTGTTTGGCCGAAGGGCTTCCAGTTTAATAATACATATGTGTATTGTGAATATGTGGAAAGCGGTGCTTAGAAGTTAGAAGTGAGCGGGTGCAGCGCAAAGATAGAATGGATTGAGGAAGGGGAAGAGGAAGGTTGTTTTACGAAACGGTTGAGCATCCAAGGTCTTCCCCTACCTCGAGATGAAGTGGTCCTGACCCTTTTCCCTTCTTAGCCCAAACAGAATGGCTTGAACAGACGAATAAACACTACTGAAACTGCGATGGAGCCCTACCGCAACTCGCAACGCTGTGTTCCAAAAGATTAGACCGTGCGGCACTTCCGGTTTCTCTCTTCCTCATATTTAACTTAAACTAGGTGTTTCTGTCTTCTTCTCATTTCCTTTCTGCACTTCTCAGATTCTTTTTCTACTTTCTTTTGTTTTTTGTGGACTTTTTGCGGCTTTTTCAACGCCCGATTGGGTTGAAAAAACTTCCTTGTACAGTAATGTTCAACGATGCCTTCCCTCGTGAAGTTGAGTGAAAACTTGATTTCACATTGAAAAACGTATAAACACCCAACTTCACAGAGGAAGGCATCGTTGAACATTACTGTACATAAAGTAATTATGTATTATAAAATTACTGGTAAATTTTTACCATCACTTGAAAACATGAACATTGTGCAATATCTAGAAAGAAATACACGTTATGATTGGATTGTCTATTCCATAGTTATAGAGGCGCCAAGTAATGACCATTAATCAACTAGTCGAGATTTTTCTCTCGCTGTGTAAGCTAATTTTTAGATAGAATCTCGTGATGAGAAAAACTAGCTGAAGAACTTAGATTAATCATGACACAGAGTTCTAAATCTATGGGTTAAGAACTTTTCAAGGATACATATTTGAAGTTCGACATTTCAAATAATCTCCTCAGATCCAAGTATGTAACAATTTATACAGAATAGCTAGCGATTCGGGAAAATAGGAAAATCGGGACTTAACCGGGAATTTAGTGTACCTTGAAAGATACGTGAAAATGATTATTAACTATAAAATATTAACTGAAATTTAACCCACTCTTTCCTCATTATTGACAAATAATGCAAGCGCTTCACCGCCCGTTTGACATTCTAGAGTACACGGAGAGAAATAAATATTAACTGTTAATATCTGGATATTAAGTCGTAATAAATCTGTTATTTAACTATGGGACGACTATCTAGATATTTAGATTTAATATCCTCAGATAATAAACTTGTTAATATCCGAGATATTTTTAAATATCTAAGATATTAAAATTAGAAGGAGAAATTCAAAAATCTGTAATATCTTGGATATTAACCCTTTGCATTCGAGCGGCGCCCTTTTTCTTTCAAACGAAAAAGGCTCGAGTGCAAAGGGTTAATGTTTAATACCCTTGGTGTTACATTTAAAAATCTCAAATATTAAAGTGAAATATCTAAGATGATAAAATGAATTATCTAGAATACTACTGTTTATTATATAAAATTTTAAACAGAAATATCTTATACGTTTTAAATAACTATCTATGGTACTAGGATTTGTTTATAATTATATTCTTAATTTAAAATGAATCAATTTGACTGTCTAAACAATGTAATTTCGATCAAAATGAATAAAATAATTCATTTTGGTCGACATTACATTGATAGATTAGTCAAAATGATTAATTCACATTCAGAGTACAATATATACAGAAATAATAAATAAATAAAAATTAATTTTATAAAATGTAGTGAAAAATTAAAAATTTTTATTCAAAATTAAAATACAATGTTTTTTAAATCATCATTCATCTCAGTCTGTAACAAGTTGAATCTTCCACTTCCCAACTTTTCAGCAAACTGTTTGCTGCATCCAAATCCATACTGCTGTAAATTAAATAAGAAGATTCTAATAAATTACAAATATAGCAAAAAAGTATATTTTAACGAATTATGTTAGGAAAATGTAATAAGTCTAACAGTTAATATTTTTAGGTTAGGTTTCATTTATAATACTTTTTAGACATCATCTATGGACATCATATGGAAAATTAATACTTACAGCTTCCCACAACTATGCGAAGATCGCGATATATCTTATATACACAGATACACACACGGTGTAATCTAAATTCTGATCAATAACGCGATCAATGATCGAACCAAAGGCGTTTGATGCTCAGAGCTCCAATACAGCTCCCAAAGTTAACTGCCTGCGCGCGCAGGGTGTGTTGGCTTCCCACCTGAGAAATGCTGCCATTGGCCAAAATTTGGCGCGCGATGGAAAATGAAAAGGTGGGCACGGATGCAATTATCCTATAATATCTCAGATTTTAAATTTTAATATCTCAAATTATAAGAACATTAATATCTTCTATTATTAACATGTAATATCTTTAAAAAGTAGATATATTACGCTATAATAACTAGATATTATGTGATAATATTCAGATTTTTAATATCTAGTTCATAATATCCAGTTTTCTCCGTGTAGGTATATGAAATGTCCTAAAATGTGTATGAAGTCATTTTTATGTTTATACATTTTATGCATATTGATTTTTCTAAGATTCCTCCTTTAGTAGAAAAGACATGGCATGAAAATCTCGAATTTAAAAGAATCGAATATTGAACTTCGAGTTAGAACATTGAATATAGAACGGTACACTAGCAGGCATCAACGCGACGGCCGCATAGCGGCCGTCGGCGGCACTAGTGTAACTAAATCTTCAGGAAATCTGGTTCCTTTGTTCAAAAAGACTGACATAAGTAATCAAGCGTTGAACTGTGACACATCTTTCAGATAAATCGATCACGTAAGCATTATATGACTTTCGATAAAGAACAAAAGCGCTGTAACGTGTCACTCCATAGGATGCAATCTAAAGGGGAGGGTTCACTTGTTTTATCCCTTCTTACTTTGAAGGCTGAAGCTTAAGAGAGATTGTGAAGGACTATTGTTGATTTGTAATTCTGTATTTGAATGATTTTACACCTTATATCTTTCATTTAGGGGAAGCCAGGGCAAAATGGTATACCTAACGTTAAAATCAATTTTTCACTTAATTTTTTTTTTTTCGCACAATCGAGTTAATGGCTTATTAATTGAATCTATTATAAAGCTTTTATGGGTATTCAACTATGAAATTTTTTATTGTATATAGTCTATTATTGCTATTGTAAAAAAAAGTGCAATCATACTTTGCCCCATAGGCGGGGCAAAGCGATATGGACAGTAAAATATATAAAAAATATCATTTTTAACTCAGGAAAATGATTTCTCTTTTTTTCTTTAGTTAGTAAAGGTTTATTGGTCCTACAAAAAAGTATAAAATAATATTTCAACCGTCGCTTTCATCTTCTAGCACATCCTCAAAGTTATACCTCGGTTTTTTGTTCTTAATCGCGCGTAGGATGGTTTTTTGTTTTTTTGTTTCTCCCTGCCCCGCGGTCCCCCTTACCTACTATGCGAGTGGCACTAGTTCCAGGGAGGACTTAACGCGAAGGAACTTATCACGCGGGAGCAGTGTAGTATACTGCTTTGCTCCACTCGCTTTGCCCCCAGGTCCCACATGAACATTAAACTCCGTAAAAAAAAAAAAGGTAACCAACAAAAACACTTAATTGAATATGCAAATGAAAGATAATAGTGCAGGCTACAACGTGATACTACAGCGATTTGCTTAATAATTTATTAAACCCCAACTTACTTGAATTGAAAAACCAAAAAATTAGTAAGGACGCTCTCCTGCGACGTGGACCTCGCGTTATTCGAGAACAAATAGGGGGAATCACACTATAGTCCGGAAATAACATAAACACTATTGAGGAACAACTTTCTGAAAATATCGATAGATGGGGATCAAATGTTGCTTTAAGAAATCTTCTATACCGCTTTGCCCCGTATACCGCTTTGCCCCGGCTCCCCCTGTGTAGTATATTATTATATTTACAATGTATTCTTTTCCTGAAAACTATAATAGAGATTAAGAACACTTCTTTCTGTAATTAACAAGAATTCAAAGCGAATTCAAAGGAAGCTAAAAGAATTCAAGGTGAATTTACCAAAAAAGTCACGATGAATTCAGGATAAATTCAAAAGAATTCACAAAAGTTCAAGAAGAATTAAAAAGAATTCAGAAGAATTAACAGGAATTTAAAAAATACGAAAGAATTTTTTTTTAAAATTCAATCTGGATTAAAAATAAGTCAATGGAGTTCTAGATGAATTTAAAAGAATCAAAAGAATTCATAGGAATTCAAAATGATTTTAAAAGAATTGACAAGAATTCATAAAAATGTATTCACACTTAGATTTAACGTTGTATAATTTTTAATGTCTCAATATTATGACGGCAATCAATAATGATGGTTACATTATAGTCTTAATCTAAAATTGTGTTTTAAATTATAGTTTTTAATTTAAATCTATACAATTTTCAGATTCTTAATTTTAAACTGTTGAATTTATTGTTTAATTTTAATTTTGATAATTTCTAAATTCTTCTTTTTTAAATTTTGATATTTTAAAAAATTTTATCTTAAAATATCTTAATCTTCAATAATTTCATTTTAGTCTCGAAAAGAATCCTTTTATAAAAACTGCTTTTATAAATTACAGTCTAAAAGTGAGTCCATAATTTTGAGGATATAAAATGAGTCCAAAAAGATTAAACTTTTTTAAAACTTCTTAGAATCTCTTTAAATTCTTTAAAATCACTTATAATCAAATACATTGTATAAAAAATTTAATTTTAAAAGAAAATACTTTTAAGGATGATTCAAAGGACGAAACTAAGATTTCAGTAGTAACGACCGCTTCCCGCCAGACATTATTAGAATCCGCAGCTTCCTTCTTCAAGGGTCAGTTGATTTTATTTAAAATTACAAGTCTTATCGATTTGTAGCTGAATATTAATAAGATGCAATTCTTCTAAAATACTGTTTGCTAATTGCTGTTAATTACAGAATCTATAATTTACATCTAGATTAGATTAAGGCTACATTTTCCTTTTTGTGACACAAAGAGAATTGAAATTCTTTGTTTCTCGTTCCTTGTTGACGCATCTTTAAAAGTGGCTAGCGTTCCTACGAATTTCAGTCATGGCCCATGGGCGAATGAGAATCTAATGAGCAGTACGCCATCTAGGCATTGCACATGGCATCCCTTTCTAGGAAGTTGCCTGAAATAACCGTTCCTTTTTTTTTTAAACGCGATCACGCCTCTTATTCGCTTCCTGGCGCCTCTTGATCAGTCTGCATGCGTTTGTAAATTTCCATGGCGGATTCGCATACCCTGAGGATACTTTTTCTCCACAGTCCATCCCATCCACTCACTTTTTTTCTCCTTCTAACTTCCCCGCTGAGGAACCTTCTTTCTCCTTTCATTTTGGTCTTTCCTCCCTCCCTCCAAAGTTTTCGCGACCCGCCTTTGTTCATCATCATCCTTTGTGAATTTCATAGTCAGCTGCACGAAACCAAGCCTCGGCCCCATTTACTCTTCTAGGAAACCTAATTCTATTTTTAGGTGCCATCCACAAGAATGTCGAGTAAGATACAGCATATAAAATACATAAACATAAGATTATAATATAACTTCTGTGGCGAAAATTGCGAATAGAAACAATTCTGTCCTTTTGAATTCATTTTATTCCGAAATTTGTACCCAAACCAAATAGTTTTGTTCCGATTTAAACCACAGTCGGATCAAAGATTCCTATCCAAATGAATCCGAGGTCGAACTAAGGATTCCCATCGGCTTTAATCCGATCTAATCCGAAGACGAAACAAGGATAGCAGTGTTGCCGGAGTAAGCACTCTCAACTTCCCGGCAGCTCAATCGAAAATTCCCAACTTTTCCCGGACAAATTAAAAAACTTCCTGAAAATTTCCCGTGAATTAAAATCATCTAAAACTATATGTATAGAAAAAACTGATTTATTTTTTTGTTAAAACAAGTTTTAAAACATGGGTTAAAATAGCCTAGAGATACACAGGAGTAACTGCTGAGCATGCCAGAGGTATCCTTGTTCATCTCACTTTAGAATATGACTTCAGAAGGTGCTAGAGTGAGATGAATAGCAATAGATTTTCTCCAATCTCCACCTGTTGGTTTGAAAGCACCATGGCATATGAAAGTGTCTTAAGGGCCTCCAGCTAATAAAAATGCTTCTTTCTCTATCGAAACTCATTATGATTGGTTGTGATCGACGAGATTCCTTGTTAAGTATTCTATGCAAATTTAATACATAAAAATGCAATTATTACACAAAATCCCGGAAGTTCGTCAAAATTTCCCGGATTCCGTGAAATTTCCATGCAATTGGCAACACTGATTCAGACTGAATCTTTTGAACTCCTTTGAAATGCCTTAAAATCCTTTGACTCACTTGGAGACTTCGACTTTACTCTTTTTTATGATAGGATATATATTTACGTCGGCTGATTGACTCAACAAACTACAACCTGCCGAAGAAGTCGTGGCAGTGTCCATCATCCTTATATCCCTCAGGAACAACTACACGTACCTGATTCCATGTAGCGACTTCCGCTCACGCATTCTAATTTCCACGCGTGATTTTTTTTTCTTTCTTTGCCTGCCACGGCTACCGGGAATCGAAAACAAAACTATTATATTATAGCCCTCAGTCATCGTTGCGAAGATTGCGAGATTCTGTTTGGGAATCGCCAATCATGCGGCAGGAAAAGAAAGTTGTTGCCGATTGATTTTTCGCTTCATTCTGAGCTGAAGGAGTAAAATATAATTGTAATTGATGCTTTATTTCCGAACTCAGTTGACCTACTTTTGCGACTTAGTGAATTATCACACTGTGTATTATGGCGCCACACGCGGAATCTCTTTGCGGTTTCTTCAAACGCTTCAACGAATATTCCAAAAGGCACTTTGTTGGTATCTTTGTCTTTAAGTTGATCCCTATTCATTGGCAATTTTATAACTTTAGAATCATTTTATTTAGAAGTGTATTCTGAATCCTGTGAAATGCCTAAAGTCGAGCATAAAACTTTCCTAATCGATATTGATCGTGTCAAAGCACAGGCTATAACACTGTTAGAAATTTTTATCAGAATTCTTTGTCACATGTCATTGGAGCTTCATGCTGGTACCGTAACAGAAAATTCTGTCACGAGATTGCATGGAATTTTTTTTAGGACTTTTACAGAATTTCAAGAGATTTTATGAAATTTATTGGGATTTTCAGAAATTTTAAGGAATTTTACGAGACTTCATGGGATTTTAAGGATTTTTAAAGAATTTCAATGTATTTTACGAAATTTGAATTACGAACAATCGGGATTATTATTATTATTATTATTATTATTATTATTATTCCGACGTTTTCTCCACTTCTGAAACAGAATGATAGATAAAATGAGAATGTAAAAATCTTGTTTACGAATCTATTTAGCCAATGCATAAAGAAAAAGTTGAATTGCTCGTCATCAGATACACAATATAGTCAATATACTAAAGCATCCATCTTTTGATGATGATGAGAAGGAGAGTGGACCTCCTACAGCATCCCACTTCTTTAGGATTCCTGTCATTGAATTCTTTGCATCACTAATCACCGGGGCCTCTGAGCCCTTCGCAGAAGTAACGAAATTCTGAATGGTGGCCAATGCCTTCTATTTTGTTGCCGCGTGCAAGGCCACCCAAACGCTACAAAACACTACCAAATACTCCCTCTAACGTGATTAAGTCATCGCCTAAAGGTCCGCTCTTCATGGATGATGGACCGCGTAACTAATACACTCTTCCTTGACATTCTTGGCTCTTCCAAGGTTTCCACCGCACCATTTCCACGCACGTGTTGCAAGTAGTACACACGTTGCGCATTTGCATAAACATATACATTAGCCTCATAAGACTTTAAAGCCGAGATAAGTCGTCTAATTCTGCATGACTTTTTTTTATTTGTGTTTATACACATTTTATACACATACTTATTCCAGGGACAAAATAAGAGGCCAATTAATATTGCGTATTTTTTATGTTACGTCCGGACGTGGCATTTAAACATTTCCTTTATACTACGATTAGGATTATCAGAAGAATATAGGATTATAGAGAATGCAGAAGGATCCTAGTTTAATCATTTATTATCACAGAAAAAACCAAGTGTAATATTTACTCCGATTTCAGAGTAAATATTACCTGCAACAAAAATTACCTTCAGATAGGTAAATACTACCCTGAACATAGGGAACGGTTTCCATGTCAACTTATTGTACCTTCTCTTGTTTCGATGCGAAAAAATTTAATTTTATCCACTTGAAAATTACCCGCAACAAATTTTATCTTCTGTTTTTTCTGTGATGGTGGCAGCGGTGGGATACGAAACACACACACCAGTCGCCATCTTTAATGACTTTACATCATAGATAATGAAGTTCATAAGAGGGTAATCCATTTTTTAATTACCGATCTAGCTTGGTCGGTATTATAGGATCTTTTAGGATCACAATGTGGGAAAATCGAACTAAGTTTGAAGTTGAAATTTTTTATAAAAATTTAAGAATATTTCTTTTAGTAGAATAGAAATGTTTCCATCTGAGATGCTTCGCGAATATCTTGTATATTTTTGTACCATGGGGACAGATTGGTGTCAGCTATTTTATTTCTTTCCACTTAAAATGTGTTTTATTTAACCGCGATAAGCATGATTAATTCAAAAATTAGTTTTAAATAAGAGCAATGCTTATTTATATTATTTATATATTTGTCTACACCGTTCCGTTCTAAAATTGTATTCTTTAAAATGATTTTTTAATTGTTGATATATAGAAAATATTATTGAATCTCTAGAAAAAATCTTAAAATAAATACCCTAAAATTTTTTGAAATCGCGTGAAATCTCTTGAAATCTGCGAAAATCTTTTGAAATCATATATTAAATGCCTTGAAAATAAGTAAATTTTCCACTGCACTCTTTTCTTTTTGAAGTACACACTTTTAAATCCAGACTACACAAAGTGTGTCGTATTACTGTGTAGCAAAACCTACTACGGTGTAAACTGCCTCGTTACTTGCATCAGAAATGCAAATGACTTTTAAAAATGCACATATGGTCTTTTTGCAATCAATCGCTGTATTGGGAATTTAAACTTGCTATGCGATACTATCGGCCCCTACACGAACTAATATGGCTGTAAGTAGTGATGGGCGCTTCTCGGTATTTCACGGTCATTACCAATCCTGACCGATCATGACGGGAAAAGGTTGGTAAAACGCGGTCAGACCCAAATATCTATTTTATGGAAAGGTTTTTTAAAGGAAAAAGAGGATTCGGTGTTAGGTATTATCCTTTCCGAAAATTAGAGAAAAAGTTTTTCGGTTTTAAAGGTTTAGATTTTTTTAAAATAATAAAAATGCGAAAAAAGCTGAGCACAGCAGACGACATGTGTGACAGACTCGCGGGAGTTTCAAAAGTAATTTGAAATTAACATTTTTTAAATAGACAAAATTCATTGAAAACTCGTTGAATTTATTAAATAGGTTTTTCTAAATACTATTTTAGTAATATTTTTAATACAAATTGCTATGATGATTAAAACTTATGGTAACCCCGCACGTTACACTCATACCAAGATTAAGAATATTTTGGCCTTCGATCATATGGTATTTCTCGATGTCGGTGTAGCTTTTGCGTAACTACAAAAACAATTTAAGTCCATAAATACCATTTTCTAAACTTAAAAACACTTTCTTCTTTAATTATACTACTTTTTGACAACATTGCCTTTCAATTTCTATGCTTACAGCCGCCATGTTTGTTACGGCGCCGCAGCGCCCCTTTTGGCGCGGTGGATGTTTTCATTCCCAATTTCTCATGAATTTAATAGAATTTAATTAAAATTGTGATTTGTTTTCAGGTAAGAAACTGAAGTGTCCTTTCTGCGAGAGACTGTATGGCTACGAGACGAATTTGCGAGCACACATAAGGCAGCGTCATCAGGGAATTAGGGTTCCGTGTCCATTCTGCACTCGAACCTTCACCAGGAACAACACAGTTCGACGGCATATTGCGCGGGAACACAAGACCGAGTTGAGTTTAAAGGCCTTTCAACAGGCGAACCACTCGGTCACGGATTCTGTACCCCAGTAGCGCAATGGAAACGGCAGGATGCAGCTATTAAATACTGCGCCCGGATCCACAATGACAAGCGATTACTACAGTGACCTGCGAGTGGCGAATTAGATATCTCCCCTCATTACCCACTTCCTCCACCCGTCAACGACCACTGCCCTTCCCCACGACGTCAACTCTTCAGGATCTTCTCCGAAGGCAATCGCAACATTATAGTCGGGGATGTATTAATCTGGGGAAGGTACATCGGATACGCTAACAAAGTAAGCGTCGGTCAGGGCTCGAAGAAGAAGCTGCAATACGTTGAAGATGAAACGCAGCAAATACAAAACTAGTCAATGAAAGTGCAACGGTCAAGTATAATGATTTTATCTATATACTATAAAGAAGAAAAAGACGATACATAGTGCATAAAGAGAGAAATGAAATAACACATATTATAATCGTAGAGAACGAGTGAGCGAAAGTATGCATGAAAACAGAATACAAGAAGAGGGAGGAGAAAAGCTAATCAACTCAGGTTATATAGATATTACACATCAGGTTTTGTAAACTTGGAAACAGTAATTAGTAAAAAGTACGTTACCTTCGATATACGAGAGAGCGAGACAAAATAGAGAATTTAAATACTGCTCATCCAGCGTTACATTTAAAGTTAAAAACACAAGACTACAATACCCGCTGCCACTGAATCTACGTTAGTTATTAACGTAGGCAATTGTCGATCATATAGTTCTAAATATTACTGTTGAAATCTGAGCCTTGAATCGAGCTAGAATTGAATATAGATTTTAATTTTAAGTTACGTCACGCACAGTGCCAAAAATACAGAAGTCTTTATACCGAAGCAATTTTATACACGTGTAGTTGCGAGTTTTTTTCAAACTGTAATCTACTTCTATGCGATATTAATCAATAAGGATGAACAAATACCCACGTTGAATCTTACACTCGTGCATCGTGCCAAACCTTTCGGAGAACGCGCTTTTCCTTCTGTTGATCTTCCAACGGAATGCTGCCTAATAATTATGTACAATTTCTCATTTCATATTCACGTGTTACTGCTAACGTCTGATAAGAGCACGCATGTAAATAAATATTTAAACCTCACGATTCTTCACTTGCATCAACGCGAGTCACATTTGTCTAAATGACATGTGAAATATACGATGCGAAATTATGCATAATTGATCACGATTGAATACAAATTTTGTTGATCATGCAACATTTCGTTGGAAGGTTAGGTTGAGACTGAGAGATACCGCACAAGCCTGATGATACTGACAATGTGATCAATTACGTAACTACTTTTAAGAGATTCAATATCTACGCGTTTTCCGAAAAGTTCGCTGCACGAGATATTACAACATAAAAAATGATATCATTTTGTTACCTATTTACAATGTTTAATACAACGGACTTTTGTCTGTAGCAATAGAGTCAAAGAAATAGTAGAAGCCGTCGCTGATCAGAAATAGTTTATAGTTACCAAGTTCGGAACATATAGCCGGTTATAATGCGATAAAATACAGTGATCAATAACTATAATTAAATACTCCTAGTCAGGATGGCACTCGCGATATTATATTGTTGCAGTATTTACACATTTTACAGATTTTTCTCATTTTTTGTTACAGAAGTTTAAAGAATTATTACACAACGATATGCCTATAGTAAGTTTATCGAAGACAATAGTGACGATAGAGCATTATTTAGTATTTAAATATGCATTCACAGAATGACTTAACGTGCATAATCTGAGCTCGGTGATTTCGTTTTTACAGTTTGTCACTCATTGGACATGTCTCTAAAATATATTTTCATCTTCCTTTTCTCTTTTCGTGCTGGATACTTTTTTTTTTTTACATTACGGGGGTTTACATCGCAGTAAATTTTACTAAACGGTAAATTTTATTATGTTTCGTAGCCAATTAGAAGACAAGTGGAGGGCAAAAAGAGCTGCCTATTGGTTACGAAGCGTAACCAGTCGAAGAAGAATCAGAATCAATCTGAAGTACTTCTTTGCCTTCATTTGAGTTCCGATTGGTTAAGAAGTGTAGTAGAATTCACTGTGTAGTAAAACTTACTACAGTGGAAACTACCTCATTATCTGATGCATCTTTCTCACATCTTGTATTAGAGTATTTTTACGTTTCAGCGAAATAATGTGTTCATAGAAATCCAAATGAAATATATTTCAAGACACATGTCCGTTTACAATGATAGGATATAGTAGTAATACTAAATGTAATTATAACGCGAATATGCGCAGATCTGCCAAAAGTATGAATATGCTACCTCAATCATTTTCTATGACGTAAACCGTACAGGGAACACATAATAGTCAGTTTTATTACCATAAGTGTTGCAATCTGTGTATGGAAACAGAATGTACGATAATTTGAGTAATTTCAAACTCTAGAGATTGAAAGTTACAATTTCGCTACATTTTTGTCCCACATGAACTGCGATATTCGTTTTTCTACTCACTAAGACTTATTGAACATGCGTTCAGAGACTTATCAGAAAGAATGAATGTGTGAATGAGATAATACGCATTTTCTAAATCAAAGCACGGAGGGTGGAAGTATCGAAAGATTCCGCCAATAGTTTGCCTTTACAGTGACAAGAAATTCGCGCTTACGTATTCGGTGACGTCGAAGACACGTGGGAAATTTGGCAATTAAAAGAAAAATATAAAAATATTGTTTGATTGCAACTGGGAGTGGAGCGTATTGCGAGGGGCGGGTGGGGGGGGGGGGGTATTATTCAGAGTGCCGAGGTCGTAGTAGGCGGAAAAATTGAGCATGTTTCATTGTCCGGTGACATACCGGTGATATAATACACACACAAAACACAACACACACACACATTTAAAACACAACAAACACATATGTAAATATGTATACTTATTTCGATTATACGAAAAAAATTATATTTAATATATATATACTTTCTGGCCTCTCTGCACAGCAGAGAGCAACCATTCGATGTAAACAATGAAGCCAAGCTTGTTTAGTTTTTAGACTTAATACCATTCCTCATTTATTGGATGGATTTAAAACGATCGGATTCACGATTCGGCCTTTTTTTTTTTGTTGTTATTGTAAATTGCAAATTAACACACGTTTACATACACAACACATTAACACACATTAACACAGTTTAAGACACTTTAAGAGACATTAAAAAAGAAACACAGAAACACTTGCGCGGTTGCAAAAGCGCCGAACGCCAATAGGCGAAGTGAAACACGTACCTAGATAATCAATATAGAATTATTATGGAATATAAAATTAATGTGTATTGCAACGATTGGAAGAGAGCGCTAAACACATGTGTATAATTATGTAAATGTACGTAAACCAATGGCAGGGTCGAGAAAGAAAATATGGCGAGAGCATTTGAATTTTTTTTATCATCTCGCTGCTTTCTAACTTGGTTTAGAATAAGCGATTTCCGTTTCGTTATTTCCTCCTTACGTTACATTAGGCTTCCCTTCTGGCTAGTGTTGCGACATCTAAACGAAAACATCGATCATTTAGATTATCGATACCTAATTATAGATACCTGAATATCAATAACTGAATATCGATACTGGAAAATCGATACCTCAATATCGATGAATATCAAAATTTTCGATGTCGATGTTCGATCACTGCTTCTGGCAGAAACTAACTCTACTAATATTACTTTGAGAAAAAATTTCGCAAATATTTGAGTTTAGTTTCTTATTGAAAGAATTTTTCTGACGGCACTCTCGCGGGAAAACAGAAACCGGAATTGGGTTTCTCTCTTCCTGCCGTATAAAATTTTACGTTATGAATGCGCACACATTCGATTCTGTTCTTCAAGTGTGATGAATTCAGTCTCATGCAAAGAAACCAGTGATTAACTGTGCGTGAAAAAAGTTGAAAAGTAACGATTCTGTGATGGTAAATGTGACGACAGATTAGATTAATCGCACTCGGAGAAGCAGGCGGATATCTTTACGAATTTATTACGGTTTCCGGTACATTATTATTGTTCATTGTATCCTCGGTTCTGTTTTGGCAACCAAGTTGTTGGGATTTTTGTTGGTAGTTGATATTGCGGAAGAGAGAAGTAGGGAAATAGACGTGCTCGGAATTGGCTTGCGGGAAGTCTGAAATTGAAGTTGATTGGATTTACAAAAGTCGTGCGATTAAATTTGATGAACTTCGATTACAGACATTAATGCAGATGTGCAAAATATTTTTAGAACAATCGAGCATGTTCTTGTCAAATTCTCTTTTGTTTTAGCCTTTCACGATACATTTTCAGAAGAAAGTGCCTTTATGCTGGTTTTTTTTTTTTCATTTTCAGTTTCAGTTTCATTTTCATTTTCATTTTTTAATCCTGAAAGTGATTTCCAAGATGATTCATGAAAAATAAGACCTATGGTAAACAAGTTTTGAAAGAGCATCGCCGAATCAAAAAATATTTTGCGAGAAGACCTCTGCATGCGATTAGATATGTATAAATAAAAAGACACGAGCATTGTACTACTCTGTAGGATAATATGTTGCATGTTGTTTATATAATACGTGTTTATGGATTGAAAATCCTTTATAAATGTCGTGTGTGACACAGTTTGACGATGAGGCGGCGTTTACACCGTGAATCATTAAATTCAGCACTTCAATTGTAGAGATTTATGATCTCAAGATGGACCGTATTATTATTTTTGATAGCATTATCTTCTTTTAAAGATACTTTTCAAAAATGAATTTCTGAACAATTCTATTTTCACTAGAACACCTTCGAGATGATTTTGATTAAAAGTAACATTTTCCGCAAAGGTCGCGGTGTAAATGCATTTTCGAGTGAATTCGCAATTATATCACATAACGCATCGCACATTAACACACAGATAGCATCGATGAATAATAGCAACTAAGAAAAAAAAAAAAAAAAAAAACAAAATTGTATAATCGACGCCGTCGAAACTGAAAATCGCGCAGAGTGCACAGACAACTGCACCTAAGTGTGGGCATACATAGTTAATAATTAATTTCCACAATAATATGTACGTAAACTCTTACGTACGCAAACAAGCACTCATAGACGATACATAGTTTAATAGTTAATAATACATAATGCTATAATAATGAAACGATGTGGAATTGTGGGCTCATTGTCAAAAGCGGTTCGCTGACCGCGGTTTATAGTACAAAATAGCTAATGTTAAGGAAAAAAGGATAAAGCATATTGAGAAATGTTATATGACTTACTATACAGTAAATATACACGATATCACGATTCAATTGGTATGATGGTTGAGTTGATCCACGAATAACCAGCTCAAGAAGCTTGAAAACGTTTTAAAATTAGTAGAAAATAATACGTAAATTGTGAAATTAGTGGAAGCTGCGGATTCGTGGTGGCGCTTTGATTGTCGCGATACCATGATGGAACAAATACAATATTTCAAGACACTAGTACAAATGCTACCTCACACATAATATACAGGGTGCACCGAAGCTTAAAGACGCCTTTAGATATACGAATTCATATGAACAGCGGTATTTTGCGAATAGACGAATGATTTCTCACATGTATTCCGTCGACGTGTTGACGTATATGATAACGGATACAGAGTCAAAGGAAGATGATAAACTTAAATAAATTTGAAGGTCGGCAAGTCGATTCTTCCGCGAGTCCTTTTCTCAGGTATCAATGAAATCCAAGTACAAACTAAAAAATATAATAGTCGATAAGTAAACTTAACAATAATCAAGTGATGCAATAGTTCAGTGTATAATGGAAAGTCGATTTTCAGTGTAAGGATTTTCAATAGCGGTGTTTAAGGGCATGTGATACTTTACCATAAGAGCAATTTAGTTTCTCCAACTTTATACTCGCAATAATAAATATTTTTGCTAAAACTAGGCCATTTACATTCGTCTATACGAAACGAAGGTAAATGGACTAGTTAAATTTGCTCTTATGGTAATTACCACATGCCCTTAACTAAATGTGCGAGGAACGTGCGTACTAGCATCAGCAGAATCTCTCATTCTGTACACTTCACTCTCATTTTCCTTTCTTTATTTTCACTCAGAACTGCAATACGCCATCTAATTTGGCCAAAGTCTGAACTAGAATTAGTGGATTGAATAAGATGCATTTTTATCCAAGTAATACAATTAAAATGCACCTTCGAAATTTTACGTTATTCTAGTTCGCGAGACTAGCGCATCCTAGATTTCAAATCCTATTTTTCACATAACGGGCATTGCCAACATGACGTACTATTAAAATAAGTATACGAAACCGCTCTACCTCTGCATCCACGCATAAAAGATCATAATCCCATTAAACTTCGAGTCATCGATTATCTGATTTTTCGATAGTATTAATCTCTGTAGAGATCTCTTCACTGAATCCCGAATTGAATCCTATCTGAGAAAACAGTATCCCCTAGATAGAATATCCCCCATAATCCCCTGGATTCTCTTCTTTTACAGTTTCCCAGGTTCAGTCAGATACATATGTAGATACATCCGATTATATTTATTTATTTATGTTTCTATGCGCTGGACGCGACTATATGTTAAAATACATAATCGCAAAGTAATCAATATACTATATACTATCAATATGCGATATATTATTATATGGTGAGGAATAAAATCATCCTACTATACATGTATAATATATATATGTAAAATTAAGAAATGCTTGTTAGATCATAAGTCCATCGATGAGCCCCGATTTCATATCGCTGCGAGACAAAGATTCTCGAAGACTTCACGATGTAGGTGCGAATAACATTTGTGTACCGCAAGGAAACTTTAACACAAATTTCCATTGCAATTAACTCAATTTCCTCATTTTACTCGTCAAATATTGTAAATAGGTATTTTTTCGCTTTGTAGATCAACACTTTTTAGAAATAGAAATGTGACTACAGAGCGAAAAAATGTTTACCTTTAATACTTTTTGTGTTAAGCGAGTTTAAAGTCTAATAGTATATTATGCACCAAGGGGGAGAAGAGGGAATTTTTTGATGAGTGTATGTTTTCGGTACAAGTTGTAGTGAGTGTGAAGCATGAACCGGAGATGAGTATTGAAAACATACACGAGTTGACAAAGTCCCTCTCCCCCATGGACTATGTAGCAGAACTTAAACATAAAGTTATATTTTTTATTACCTAGAGAGTGAAAAGTATTTTTTAGACCCTAGGGAGTAAAAAGTAGAACAATGCATGATTTCAGCCGATCTTCATGTGTATGAAGCGGAACTAAAGTTATACTTTTTAATCCCTAGGACTAAAAAATATTTTTTAATACTAGGGATTAAAAAGTATTTATTTTAAATTGTAAAAAAGTACTTTTTAGAAAGTCATTAAATCGTTGCATCTTACGCAAAAAGTATTGAAAGTAGACATCTTTTCTCCCTATACACATAATTCTGTTGAAAAAATAATTATCTCTATAGAGGGAAAAAGTATCTAGTTATAATATTTTTGAAGAAAAATTATGGGTTAGAATTTTTAAAGCCGATTTGAAAAATAAATATTTAAATCAGAGATATTTTTTAAACCTTCAATGAAAGACATTCCAATATACGAGAATGATTAAAGCTAATCATTTTTAAGTTTTATTTTCCTTGCGGTTCGCATTGACATATTATGTTTGATTGTATGATTAAACTTCCTCTCTCATAGATCAAATTGTTGCAGAATGAACAGTACAAGTGTCATTTATATTTATAGCTAATCTAAAGAGTCTTTTCTTAGAGAAAACTATCCAAAGCATTATGGAAAGATCAGAAAAATCTTGAAATACAATTATGTTTCATTTTGTGGATTGTTTGGATGACTCTAGTTAAGTTTGTTGTCTTATTTGTTGAATTTGCTAACTTCAAGTGATTTCTGCAGCGATAAATGAAAACCAAACAGATGTTAACAGTATTGTAAACTATAGATTTTTTCTTGATTAATTTATAAATTAATGGCAATGTACAATATTATGTTTTTGCTTAGAATTTTTATATTTATTGTTACGTTCATTTTCTAGTATATCCGCGAAAGAGGAAGTTTGAAGTTGTACATCCTGAAAATAGTTACCAATTCAGTTTAAGTAGTAAAGAATGCGTTTATGTTGAAGAATGCAGAATGACGAGAAAAACGATTGTATATGAAGATTCTCAATGTGAAACAAACAGACGATACATACAGCGGAGTTGATTCAGAAACGATAAAATAGAGAAGTTTCTATAATTATTAATTAATAAGGGAATCATATTATAGTTGTATTTTGAAAATACACATGGCACTCTTTTTACATTATTAAAATTTATTTTATTTATATATGAGCGAAGGGAGCGAAAGAGTGAGAGTGTGAAAATCAGAAAAATAAAATGTATGAAAGTAGGAATGTGTGAGAGAAGGAGGGCGAAAGAAACGAGAGTATATCGAAAATCTGCCACCTGTTTACTATCTCAAACAGTTACTTTAGCTGTTTTTAGCAAAAGAAGAAATCAGTTTTTGTTTATCCTTGTTTAATTAATGGTGGCAGGAATTCGTCAATATACCGTTGAGTGTAACTCACCATTTTTTGTTTGTATAAAATTAATCGAAATTTAATTAGTAATATTAATAACTGTTTAATTACTGTAAGCCGAGGAAAAAACTTTACCATTAATTATAATTACAAAAAACTTGCTTCTGTTGATTTTATTTAAAACCCACTTCTTTCACTTACGCATACAATATTTTATCGAAAATTTGAATGAATTAATCATTTTTAAGATCAGTGCAATAACGAAAAACGTTTCTTGTTTTAAAGTAGAAGAGAGTATGAGAAGTTGTGAGAATAAACCGGGAAAATTCAAATAAATCAAACACTTTTGGCTCTGAATAATTATATTTTAAGACAATTCAATTTATAAAAATCGGATACAAATTCAGTTTCCCAAGAGAGGAGCGACGGGTTTCCTACTCGACGGTTGGGAATAATCTAACTGCTCTCAGAGGTTTCGTCGCTCTAGAACTCACCAAAAGGGTGGGGGAAGGTTTCGAAGTATATACAAATTTGTGATGGTGGGACTTGGATACAGAGGGTCTAGAGACAGTGTGGCAAACGAGCTTGACTTTGGTTTGACCTTGCGTGAAAACAGGTACCTCTTGCTGATTGCCTCCGCCATTTTATACGGACTTCCGCCACATATATATATATATATTTGTTAGTATGTGTTAGTAGCAAAGGCGAACCAGAAGATAAAATGGCTGCTTCCGGTAGGTTGCCACACTGTCTCTAGACCCTCTGCAGACTTGAATACTCCCACCCCTGACTAAACTGAGGTTTAGGACTTGGATTGAGAAGTTCAGTTACTCATAGTTAACTGTTCAGCTGTCCTCGCTCTTCGAAAGCTTAGCAAAATGCTAAGTCGCCCTGATGATAGATTTTTTAGGATAGTTGGTTGTTCCCTTAGGAAAAAGAATGTCCCTTGGGATAGATTGCACTCAGAAAAAAGTTTGGCTGATTCAACAAAAATTTGGTTGGTTCAACCAAATAAATGCATTGCTATATGGTCAATCGAATGTTTAGTTGATTCAACCAAATTTTTTGGGGAATAAAGTTTGGTTGATTATACCAAATATATTTTGGTTGATTCAATCAAATGTGATTCAAGAAAGCACTGCGCGTAAAATTTCTGGAAAAAGCTTTTCTAATTAATTAGGACTTTTAATAAGCATCATTTGAAGGATTAGAAAACCGCACTTTTACGAAATCTGACAGAAAGGCTTTTTCAATACATTTTTTGCGGAGTTCACAATCACTTATGAATTTTAAGGTTAGATTACCTGCACATCTGTAAATCCTGTTAAACCCTGTAAACAAAAATTGATGCAGACCCCAGTTTTTTAATAATGAATTTATGGTGGGTGTCCAATTATCCTCATATCACTCATTTTTTTCCAAAACTTTACAACTCGACACTTTGCGACGCGAACTGGAAGTATTTGGTTGAATCAACCAAATTATTTCGTTATTATTATTATGTTCCGTTCAACACGTTTATTTCGTTGAATCAACTAAACATGTTCAAATAAATAATTACTTTGAATTGACCATATAAAATTGTTGCATTTTTTAAAAAGAACCAAATGTTTAGTTGTGATGAACAAATTTTTTGATTGCAACAAACAAACTAGGTTGAACAAACTGTTGTAACAATTTCAAGGGTTCAAATATAGTAATCTTTAGCTTTAATATTTGAAATAAGTAAAGCTCTATCAAAATCTTATCTGAGGAATTCTTATCAACTCAAAGTTCTCTTACTTAATAATTTTAAAGTGGCTTTAACCCCCTTATAGGTTTTAGCCGTGCAGAAATTGTTATCCAATATTAAGACATGAGGGTAGTGAGTAAATAGACACAATTATCATCAACAATAACGTCGTTTATTTGTTAACAACGAGAGGTCAGAGAAAACTTGCAATTTCGACGTTTGCACGGAAAGGCTCGATATAAATCAAAATATATTGTGAGTTCCTGGGCGACTCGATATGAACTAGTTATAGTTCATCGTGTCCAGGTCAATTGCAAGATAAACAAAATTCTTAAAACAAATTAAAACAAATTGGATTGTTGGATTTCGCTTTTATAATTTAACAATCATGAATAACGTCGACGGTTCGTACTTCCGGCTTTATTTACAAGTTATATTTGTCGCATTGATACAAATATTTGATTTTCGGTAAATTATAAGTTTCGGTTCTCCGGCTTTATTTAGAAGTGAAATTTATTTCAACAGTACAAGTATCTCGCTCGCGGCTTCTTACTACTTTATTCTGCGGTGTAATTACAATTTTTCCATGATAGTGTTATTAACTAAGTCAATGAAATATTAATCATCAAATTTTACGAAGAGAAATATACTAAGTTACATTTCACGCGTTACTATACATAAGTTCAAATCTTCTAACAATCATCCGAAATCGTGAGAAATTTCTAAGTCTTCGAACAATTAATCGAATAATTAATACAATAATTTTAAATAAAGTAACCGAACAAAGTATCGGAAGGACACATGTACCGGGAGCAAAAATATTTTACTAAGTCTCAGAAGCCTGGTACAGCATACTCTGAGAACTTAGAAACATGAAATAATAATTCTCAGCAGCCTGGTACAGCGTACACTGAGAACTAGATGAATCAAATAATTCTCAGCAGCCTGGTACAGCGTACACTGATAATTATACAAAAAACCAACAAGAAAAAATTACAAAAAAGGAAAACTACCAAACAACAGCCTGGAACAGCGTGCGTTGTCTGGCAGGCGTACAAAATAAATTAAAAGAAGAGAACTCCACAGCCTGGAACAGCGTACATAGAGCCTCTTAACAAATAATAATTACCAAGCCTGTTGGGATGAGAACCGCTGACTTGACGAAGGACCTCAGGCAGGATGAGCACCGTTGACCAAAGAGTTGTCGCACCACGGGTAAAATGGCTTCGACTGCTTGATCCGGGACTGGATACTGGATGGGTCCGCGCGCCTGAATATATAAAGGCAGCAGAACGCGTCGTTTGTAAGAAGAGAGTGGCGATTTGCCACCTATCGAGATTTGGACGAGGCTCCCGGCCTACGTCACTCGACGCCGGTGTTCCCCTTCCCGCGCGTCTCACCGCGGCGAAGGCGTTCCCCTTCCCGCGCGTCATCGTAGCTAGTCTACTGGTCTTGATTACAATGCGGGTTGCCTATCGGCAGGCATGGCCATACCGTTACACTGTTTTGTTGAATCAACTTAATCTTTTCTCTGAGTGTAGGTATCCTGCGGGGCAGTTAGGGGGTTCAGTGGGATAGATCAGGTTCTGTGGGGTACAAGGTTTTATGGGATAGTTATGAGGTCTCGAGCGACAGCTAGATGTATTTTGATATATTTGGTTGTCCCTTGGGACAAAGAAGATACTGTGGGTGTCCTGAGGGAGAGTTGGGGGATCCAACGGGATAGAAAAGTCCTGTGAAATAATGTATTGTACCTTAGGAAAGAGAGGGGTCCCATGGAATGGGTTGAAGGTCTTTTGGGATAGTCGGTTCGTCGATTGTCCCTTGGAAAAAAGAGGGTCTGGGATAGTTTGGAGTCCTGGGGGACAATTGGGAGTGATGATGGGATAGATGTGGGTGTAACCACTTATTTTGGGGAAGCCTTTCTCTTTCCTAGAGAGGATAATTATTTTATATGTGTGCGAAAAAAAAGATATCTAAATCTACATTTAATAGAACAGACTTCAAGTAAATTAAGTAGGTGGGTCAGGCAGATTGAAATAGAGAAAAGGCAGATCTCTTAGTAAATAATAAATATATTGTCACAAATCTTGAGTCAAGAATAATAACAAGAGTTGGTTAGTATCAATATCATAAATAAAAACATTACGAAATTGTCGAGAAGGTGACAAACAAAGTCATAAAATTATATTTCAAAAATGTCAGTCGAGCCGTTAGAGAATTATCATCAATTCGAAATTATAAACTTGAATGTCGATTTTCGAAAATTAAATATACACTCGTACACCGAAGTACGGTGCCTCGTACTACGGCGCTTTTCACGCTTGACTGATTCTGCGTCCCCCCCTCGCGTCAAGCAGTGT
>JAUESH010000008.1:14262769-14281406 GCA_032275165.1 Synergus magnus | reverse complement strand
CTGCGGGGGCGGCACAGACGGCTGCACGACTTATGGCTGCAGGCAAATGGTCTCAGGGGCCTAGACATACTAGGCTCTCAAAAGACGTCGCTAATCTGTCAACTCTTTCGATGCGGTAGGATAAAATAACAAGAAGGTACAGCTTCGACAAACTTCCGGATATGCATCCCAGAAAGGGAGGCGTGGGAGGGCCTTCCTACAAGGGGACATCGTATATACGGATGGCTCCAAAGGAGAGGGCTGGACGGGAGTTGAACTGTACTTTAGGTCAGGCGATAGGGGCTTGGCGATCCCACTGGGACAGTATCCAATTGTCTTCCAGGCGGAAGTGTTTGTCATTCTCCATTGCGCTGAATTGATGCTAAGCGAAAATAAAAGGGTCAGGTGCATAATCTTCTGTTCGGATAGCCAAGCGGCGATAAAGGTAGTTGGGAAACCGGAAATCATTTCGATTCTAGTGTGGGAGTGCAAAAAGGCACTGAACCAACTGGCAGAAAACAACAGGGTGGCCCTGATATGGGTCCCTGGTCACACAGGGATCAAGGGCAACGAGAAAGCGGATCAACTAGCAAAAAGTAGAGCGGCAGGCGGGCCGATTGGCCCAGAACCTATTCTGGGCCTGGCACCTTGCTACTCCAAGCTGGAGATCAAAAATTGGATAGTGCGTCAGCACAACAACTACTGGGCTCAAGTCCAGGGATGTAGGCAGGCCAAAGTTTTCCTGGGCGAATGCCGCAGGAGAGACCTGGCCGGTGCCATCCTTAACTGATCCAAGAAAGATGTAAGGACAATGGTTCAGTTGCTCACAGGGCACAACCATTTGAATTACCAAAAACACAAGTTGGGGCTGGTACCTAGCACCGTTTGTCGCAAGTGTGAAAGGGATGATGAAACGTCCCTACACATTATAGGTCGGTGCCCGACTTTGGCCGGTCTCAGACATCAAACCCTCGGATCAGCGACGCTGGATCCAGAGGAGAATAGGGCGCTATCGGCTGGCGACATTCTAGGCTTCTTTAAGAGGACTGGAATGGGGGGGTAGCTAGCGTCGAGGGAAGGGATTGGGCACAATGGGCTTTCAGCCTGAGCGCCCGTAGGGCCCCACGGGAGTGGGGCACCTTGCCCACATAATCAATTAAAGTCAATAGTGACCTGCCATTACCGACAGTCGAATTACCGACAGTGGCGACAGTGGCGCCATCTACTGCTGATATGAACAACTTGTAGCTAATTAAAATTGTTAGCAGCGCTATAATACCAATAAATATATAAATGTTTCTAAAACAGTCAAATTTCCCACCAATTTGATGATGATGTCATCTACTGGTGGTATCAATAACGTATAGCTAAGTTAAATTGTTAGATGGTGTTTCTGTACCGATAAATAAATGTTTTTATAAAAGTTAAATTTTAAATTTCCAGCCATTAGCATAAGATTTAAAATTTAAAATTTAAATTTCCCGCCATTTCCAGAAGAATCAACTTTTAAATTTCCCACGATTTGCATAAGATTTAAATTTTAAATTGCCCACCATTAGCATAAGATTTAAAGTTTAAATTTCCCGCCATTAGCATAAGATTTAAAATTTAAATTTCCTGCCACAGTGGCCTACCTTACCGACTGTCGGTGAAACAGTGAGTTACCGACGGTCGGATTACCGACGGTGGCGACAGTGGCGCCATCTAGTGGCGGCGGCGGTAACTGCGTGGCTATTCCAGAACTCTCATAGTTATACAACTCCCTTAACCACCTAGAGCCCCTTTATTCTTTGGTTCTGCCAATATCTTAAAGAATTCTCCCTATCACGCAGAATCCCTCGTTTCTAGAGTGCTTTTAAATATTCTTATATTTCTCAATTTATTTGTAAATTCTATGTTATAGAATCTTCTTGAAGGTTTCAGAATGTTTTAGAATTCATTATAAAAGGATATTTTTAATTTTTAAAACACTTACTTTAAAATTTCAATTGAAAAGAGTTTAGACTTTTGTAGAAAATTATGTTTCAATTACTTTTAATAGGTTAAGCATTAAACGCATAACATTCCATTGTATTGTATTGCAAATATGGCCATGTGTTTAAGCGCATGTGGTAATTACCATAAGAGCAAATTTATTTTCTGCAATTTCACGCTTGCAATAATAAATATTGTTTGCTAAAACTAGGCCATTTACCTCCGTTTCGATCAGACGAAGGTAAATGGCCTAGTTTTAGCAAAAAATATTTATTATTGCAAGCATAAAGTTGCGGAAAATAAATTGCTCTTATGGTAAAGTATTACATGCCCTTAATATGTCTACATTTAATATTGGTACTTTAAAACCTTCTCGTAAGAAATCTATATTGATGAGCGTGTAGTTCACTATATATTGTTGGCCTATATCACTCCAAGCATTATTGAAAAGAGAAAAAAGATTTCTATGTCACTTATTGTTAGTACCTTTATAGAACTGTATACTTGTTTAATGTTTGTATCACATGACATGATATTTTCCTTTAAAATTTTTACAATTGAATGTAAATAAATTGGGTTTCATCAAGTTTCGTTCGTTCAATTTTTTAAATGTATAGTTCGTTTCCAATTGTTCGGAAGAAATGAATTCCTTCAGAATTCTAAAAAAAAGGTCGGTTAACGTACACTAAACTTGAAGGATGATGTCTTATATCAATAAACCTTCTATATGTTTCCCAACCATTAAGTGGTTCAATTTTTTAACAAAAGGCAAGCGGGAAAAATTGGTGCTTTGAACGATATGCTAGAGATAAACCCTAGGGACTAAATTTACACCCTATATTCATCAAAAGTGTTGAAAAATGTCTTACAGGGATTTCCTTTATCCTGTAGCTATTCTCATATAATGCAAGCTGGGAAACAAAAAAGTTGATTGAAAAAAGTGCTTTACTTTAGAATAATAACTTTCGTTATTTCTTGTTTTTCTCAATTATCTCATTTCTGAATTTTTACAAGGTTGTAAGCGAAAGGTTATGAAACTGTTCCCTTTTTACTATTTTATAACTAAAATATAAACTACATTTTATTAAATTCCTCTTCTCAATGTATTTTTTTTAAACTGCTTTTTTGACACTTCGTGCGTGAAACTCAATTTCGCACGCGCTAGGTCAAAAAAGCGTATACTAAATAAAGCTTAGCATACGTCGTGTCAAAAAACATGGTTCGATACATGCGTAAGAATGTCACTTCAGCCTTATGTGACCTTTTCATACTCGCTTCTCGCACTAGTATCGAAATTTACTATTCCCATTCACTTTTCTAATCTCATTTTTCCCGAAATCTTTATCCAAACATCTTCTCAATACTATTATTTTCCAACCACCAACCAAGAAAAGAATGAAGAGGAGGGAGAGGAGGCAATTCCCTCGTTCTAGTGTATCTCGTGGCTATGCGTGTGCATGGTGCGCCGTTATCCTCGTGATTTCAAAAGATTTCATGGGAAGTTTAAGGGATTTAATAGAACTTAAAATTATTCTAAAGAATTTCATGTGAATTAAAAGAATTTCTTAATATTGTATAAGATTTCAATGAATTTCATGGGAAGTTTAAATGATTTGGGTGAACTTCCGAAAAGGGTACATCTCCCATTTCTTTGAAACTGCATATACCTTTTTATTACCATTAAAATCACGGTTTTTTGGGTTTATCTCAGTCAATATGTAAAATTAAAAAAAAATTCAAGCAAAAGTTGTATATCAGATTAAAATACACATTTCTTGTTGCAAGCATTTTTTTCTACGAGTACTAGTTTCTGAGCAAATCAGTGATACATCGACTTTCATAAAAAAAACCCATGAATCATGGCTCTTCACGTTGTAAAGGGAAATCATTGTAAAAGAAAATTTCCCTTTACCATGACTTCCCTTTACCATTTCCCTTTACCATGATTTCCGTTTACCGTTTCCCTTCACCATTTCCCTTCACCATGATTTTCTTTTAAGTTGATTTCCTTTTACCATTTTTCTTGACCATGACTTCCCTTTACCATTTTCCTTTACTATTTCCTTTTACCACGATTTCCCTTTACCATGATTTCCCTTTACCGTTTCACTTTACCGTTTCCCTTTACCTTTTCCCTTTACGATTTCTCTTTACCATGCTTTCCCTTTACCATTTGACTTTTCCATGCCTTCATAGCGGGGCGAAAGTAAGAGTTTCAACCCTAGGGTTGAAAGTAAAAAGCAATTGATAGTTGTAGGTAGAGAAGGCATCGAAAGTCGAATTTTCAATAGATGTTATGAAACACAATATACGTGACATGGGGAGAGGTGGCAATTTCACTCGTGTGATATCTGCCCTCGCTTCGCTAGGGCAGCTAACTTCACACTCGTGAAATTGTCGCCTTTCTCTCCTTGTCACGTAAATTACTATCTCTACTTTTTCAAATCCTCGAGTATGTAAATAAGGAAGATAGACGAAAGTCACGATTCAACCGAACATTTTACAAGGGAAATTTTGTGTTACAGCTTAGTGGTGGAATTTTATTATCGGAAGCTGATAGCAAACCATTGATAACTATACAAGTACGTTTCTGGAATAAAAGGGAAGAAAGCTACGTGATTTTTTTTATTATCTGAGAATCTCACGTATTCCAACTTTCGAGCAGATTATTTGTTTTCCCTCGGGAAACGCATTTTTTGCCACGAGCATTTCTGCGCGCGCAGATTTAAGTCACGCCGCTCGTATCCCGGCATAAATGACGAGGTGATCGTCAGTGTTCTACCGTCTGCGTAACAGCCTGTGTTAACCGCGAGCGAGAATCAAGTTTGATTGTTTTCGTCAATTGTCGAATTAAAAAGTGTGCCCACTTCCTTTTTCTTTCCGCATCACATCCTGAAAGTTATCCGACCCTTCATTTTTTCTCAATTCTCAAAATTATTATCATTATTCTATTTTTTAAGAAGCCATTCATTTTTTCTATTTATTAAAAAGCTATAAATTAGTTAAATATTTAGTTTCTTTTTTATGTACTATTCTCTGGAGTTTGCAGTATTTAAATGAAAGTTTGGTTTTTGTGATATCTTTCTTTAAAAAAGTGCTCGGTGAGCAATAATTTGGGTTGATTGTATTCGGTTATTGCATTTTTCAAATTTATTACTGTAAGTTCAAATCTGCCAAGATTTATACTGTTTTGTAATTTCGTTTTACTGTTCGATTGATTTGATAGATGACCGAATTAAACGAGTGCTGAACAGGCATGTGGAATGTGAAAATGGGGCATTAATGGCGGTAAGTTAACGTCTAGTAATGTTTATTAGATTTTATAAATCTTCCAAACAAACTTTCAGGCACTTAATACTCGTTTACTCCATGTTTTGCATATTTACTTCAAATTCAAAACAATGAATGGTTTTAAACATAAAATGTTAACACAGACACAACTTTCTTCAAATTCATGGCAAATTCAAAGCAATGAATGGTTTTAAACATAAAATGTTAACACAGGCACAATTTTCTGAGATGTCAAACTATTCGGATAATGTAATTGTTAATCGTTTCTCGCCCAAATTCAATTAAATTAAATCAATTTGTGAACAACTTTAACTAAGAGAGAAGATCAGAAAATTTTTGATATTACTAGACTTTTATATTTTTCTCTGTGTGTAATTTACACTTAATTTGATACAAAACAGTTGAAAACTTGAAAGGAAAGAAATTGACGGTAGGTCAACTTCTCAGATTTTTTTTTGTACGGACATTCGAGAATATTTGTTTTGAGCATAAAGTAAGAAGATTTTATTTTACCAAATTCAATCGGACTAGCGGAAAAACTTAAAAAACTTCTTCTATGTTGAAATTTATAAGATGGAGCCTGATGACATTTCATTATTGTTTCTAAGACTAGCGTTTCGTTTTGATCATATTTTCAAAACAACGGTAATGTTTTGAACAGATCTAAAACTTACATAAAAGAATTCACATTTCACAAGCTATTGACAACATTTTATAAAAAGTACGCAAAGAATATTTATTTGATAAGTGTTAGAAAATTTCTAAGTAATTCAAAGGATTTGAAAACAACAGATTTCAAAGAATTTCACAGAATTAAAAAAATTTTGAAGGATTTTAAAGATTTTGAAAGATGTTAAAGGATTCATTGACAATTTCAAAGAATTTCAAAAGATTTCACAGGAATTATAAGGGATTGCAAAGGATTTCATAGAATTTAAAAAGATTCACAGGCATTTTATGTAAATTTAAAAGATTTCATGAGATTTTGAAAGATTTTATTCGGATTCCGTGGGAAAATCAAGGGATGTCATACGTTTAATTGGATTTCAAAAGATGTCATAGGAATTTTAAGGGATTTCAAACAATTTCATAGAATTTAAACAGATTCTCAAGAATCACCATAATTTCAAAGATTTCTTTAGATTATAAAAGATTTTAATGGATTTCATGGGAATTTGAAATGACTTTAAAGGTATCATAAGATTTTAAAGAATTCATTGAAAGTTTCAAGGAATTTATAAATTTCTTCATTTTGTAGAAGTTTTAAGAAATTTCAAATGATTTCATAGAATTTAGAAAGATTCTAATGAATTTCATGGGAATTTCCAGGATCTATTTAGATTTTAAACGACTTTAAGCGACTTTATACAAATTTCAAGAGATTTTAAAAATGTAATTGAATAATATAAGATTTTAAGGGATTCATTGACAGTTTCAAAGAAATTCAAAATGGGAAATTCAGGGGATTTCAGAAGATATAATATGAATCTCAAGAGATTTCATATATTTAATTGGATTTCCTAAGATTGTAAGGAATTTCTGAGAATTTCATAGAATTTAAAAAGATTCTCAGGAATTTTATGAAAATTTAAAACTATTTCAAAGAATTTATGAGATTCTAAAAGGTTTTAAGAGATTTCGTGGGAAATTCAAGGAATTTCAAATGATATTATGGGAACCTTAAGAGATTTTATATATGTATTTAATTGGATTTCACAAATGTTAAGGAATTTCAAAAATGTAATTGCATTTTTATTATTTCATAAGTTATTTCAAAAGTGAAGTGAGTTCAAGTTCAAGACTTAAAAAATTTAATGAAATGTCATCAAAGTCTCCATTTATAAATTTCAACTTTTAAAGTGTAAAAATAATCAAAGCTTTTATTTTGTTCAAAACGACACGTGGTCCGCTTAAATTTAATAGAAAAACGAATCTTTTTACTTTTTGTCCAACACAAATTTTCTCGAAATTTCAAAAAACAAACCCGAGAACTTTACCTATCCTCATGAAATGAATAATAAATAAAAGTGATTTAATTTAATGTACAGTTAGTTCTACAAGAGCGTCGTCACGATTTCTGGAAACAGAAGTATTATAAAAAAAAAAAAAATCATAATTTTTAAGTACTCTCAGAGGACCAAAATGTACTTACATATTCATTTGATTAATCGCAATCATTGTTGAATAAAGCCTGATTAAATAAATTTACATGTTAGCTTTAAAATGTCAACTCAACATTTAAAAAATGTTGAATCGACACAATTTTATCAAATATAATAGAAGAGAAGATCATTTTGCGCCTTGTGAGGTTCTATCCCTTGTACTTTCATAAAAAGTGGTCGAAATACATTTAAATATAGCTCATAGGAAACAAAATTTCAGAAATATTGATACTGTTACATGAAAAACTAATTACAATTAATATGGAAAAAGTTATGCAAATTAAAAGCTGCAAAAAAAAAATATAAACTATCAACATTTCAAAATGACGTCACCTTCTATTACAATTTATATTTTCGTGACGCTTAACTTTTTTTTAAATTTCAAGTCGGTACTTTTAAAATTCTACATATTTATTCGAAATTTATGATTCTCGAATTACACAAAAATGTTTAGGAATTGCCGTAGAGCATTGAAAGATGTTTATGCGTAGAAAAAATAACCCATAAATGCCAAATATGGACACGCTTTATATTCCAAAATGATTGCGATTAATCAATTGAATATGTAAATGAATTTTGGTCCTCTGAGAGTACTTCAAAATTATGATTCTTTTTTTATAATACTTCTGTTTCCAGTAATCGTGACGACGCTCTTGTGACTGTATATAATGTTCGTTTTAACATATTTTCTGGGCTCTTTTTTAAAGACAGATTTTCTCATTTGACACGAAAGGCGATAAAATCAGCACAATATTATAATCACAATTCGCACGCTTGTAGGAAATCGAAAGTAGACGTAAATCAGTTTGCGAAAACGAAAATGTTCCTTTGAGATCTCGGATCTCGCTGAAAGTGATTTCCCTCGACAAAGTCGTAAAGCCCTTTTTGTAGGTGTATCCCAAAGATTCTAAAACCCAGTATAGAATCGGTAAATAACATTAAATTACGACATTTTGCATCAAAATATACAGTGAATAATCAATTTCCGGTCCAATCAACGGCTCAAAGTTTGATGATGCTGTGATCGAGGAAAATCTGTGTTTTGTTCACGGGGAAATTCACGGGAAAATGGACGAGGATTGCCATTTGCGAGGTAAGAATTTACCCCCTTTCCATTTATAAATGTTCACCCTTAATCCTCAGACGTGCGAAAAAATTATATCTCTCTTGCCGAAAAGAAGAAAGAAATTTAAAAAGGAAGATTTAAGTTAACGCACATGAGTAATTTAGATATATTAGAATGTCATGCGCGCGCTTTAATCAATAATTTATACTTATGGTAATTTAAAAAAATTTTATGTTATAATAAGGTATCAATAATATATTAAAATTATATTATTAATTATACTATTAACTAGGGGGGCTTTGACCCCCTGCGCGTTACACGCGCCAACTACCACTTTATATTATTTTGCTATTTTTTTCTTTTTATTTTCAATATACCTGAATTAAATCTTAAATTCAGATTAATTTCGAGAAACTTTTATTTTGAATCAATAATTTTATAACTAATTATTATTCATTTATTTATTTTAATTTTTTATAATTTTATAATTGAAATTTAAATTCATTTTAAGAAATTTTTATTTTATTTTTATTTTATTTTTAGAAAGAAAGACCAAGAAGGGCGTATGTCACGCCCGTATGTTTGAGGGGGGGATCAATAAAGGCGTATCTCACGTGGGGGTCAAGAAAGGCGTATTTTGCTTGGAGTCAATAAGGACGTATCTTACGTGGGGGGTAATAAAGGCATATTTTACATGGGGTTCAAGAAGGGCGTATCACGTGGGGGTCAAGAAAGGCGCATCACGTGGGAGGACAAGAAGGGCGTATTTCACGTGGAGGGTCAAGAAAGGCGTAGTCTCACGTGGGGGGCCAAGAAGGGCGTATGTCACGTGGGGGTCAAATAGAGCGTAACGTCATGGGGGTCACATGGTCGAGGGGGGTCAATAAGGAAGTATCGTCAGGGGTTCAAGTGGTCGAGGGGGGTCCAGAAGGGCGCGTCGTCATGGGGATCACGCGATCAAGGCAGGTCAAGAAGGGTATATGTCACATGGGATGGATTCTTGACACAGCGGCGGCGACATTATATAGAGAGATAATTATATTAATTATATGAATAATAAATAAATATGTTCAATGATTTGATTTTAGTCTCAAAACAATCCTGACATAAAAACTTCTTCTATAAAATCCAGGTCTCGAAGTGAGTGTATAATTTTAAGGATATAAAATGAATTCAAAAATATTTCAAAATATTTCGCATGATTTTAAAGGATTTCAACAAATTTTCAGAAGATTTCAATAAATTTCGAAATATTTCGAAGAATTCAGAAGATTCCCAGTGATTTCGAATTCTAATCTAATCTAGATAATTCAAAAGATTTTATAGAAATCAATAGATATCAAGAGGATTTAAATATTTCTTGACGGCTTTCAACAGATTTTAAAAGGTTTTTCAAAATATTCAAAAGAAGTTCTAAAAGATTTGAAGTTATTTCTAAAGATTTCAACAAATTCGAGAGATTGAAGGAGGAACATGCGCCACTCTTGAATCATGTGAGCACGGAGAGAAAAAATATGGTTGGGTCAACCATGAAAATGGAAAAATATGGGGCAACCATAACTGTACTTGCTGCAACCATAGTTATGGGTGCAGCAGCAAAAATTTGGTCAGCGCAACCAAAAAAATGGCTAAGCTAAGCAATTGAATGGTTGCGCTGACCAAACTTTGGCTGCAGCAACCATAACTATGGTTGCAGCAACTATAGATATGGTTGCCCCATATTTATCCATTTTCATGGTTGGCCCAACCATAGCTTTCTCTCTGTGAGCGTTTGTGAAAAAGTATATAAATAGACTGATATAAAATACACAAGTAGTATTCAAAAATTCTTTAGCTTAATACGAGTCAAATATGCACAAAATTGAAAAAATTAAATGTAAAATATCTGAATAATTTACAAAAGAAAATTAAAAAATGTTTTGACACCAACACCACAAAGTTGAAAACATATGTGGGCGTCCGCATGAAAAGGGCCCTTATTGTCGGTTTTAGTTTAGGAGATTTTCGCGTTTTTCTAGTTTAGGGTCGAAATTGACCATTTTCGGACTTGTGTGGGGGAAGATACTATGACTCATACTGAATCTATCGGCATCATACTCATGTCTCAAATGCAACCGGAAGTGGGTGTATTTTCAGTTAAAAAAAAAAAGAAAAGGGTTATTTTATAAATTGTAAAATTAGAAGGAAATGCGAAGAAACGTGACAACGTTGCGGAAGTATAGCATCTTGACACAGCGCGCACCTTCGAGGATATAGAAAGGATAGTAGCCTGATGCAGCATACACTGTGTTTTCTTAGGTAGAATTTATGATATCTTTTTAGCTGCTAGATGATCACGTGAAAAACTCCGCCAGATCCATTGCAGAATACTTCGCAAAAAGATAATTTGAGGGATGTTGCCCGCCTGGTGAGCACTTGCTCGATCCAAGGCTGAACGCTGCGCTGTGTTTAGGGATGTTCGATTCTTATTCGATTCTTTGAAAATCGATTTTTTTTGGCGAAAAGATCGATCTTTTAAATCGATTCTTTACACTAAGTTGATTCTTTTCAGAATTGATTCTCTTCCCTGAAGATCAAGGTGTTGATTTTTTTTAAACTGAAATAAAATGGATTGGTCGATCACTTAATGTTTTTCCCGCATTGAAAGAAAAAGTAGAACTGGATTCTCACTCAGACTCACTCAAGTTCAAGTGCTCCATATTTTTAGTTTTTTCTTGCTTTCTTAATTTCAAGTTTTCAACTGTTCTTCCCTTTTTCATTCTAATACCAAAAATTTAAAAAAAAATTGCTTAATTACTGAAAGTGAACAATTTATGTCCTAAATTAACTTTTGGTATGCATCGCTAAAAGATCGATCTTTAGAAGATTGATTCTTTCCAAGTTGACCTTTTGAAGAATTGATTCTCGTCTATTTGATCTTGAATCAACTCAAGAATCAATTCTTTCCAAAGATTCGAACATCCCTAGTTGTTCGAGACGCCCGAATATAAGTCCTCAGCAGAACCTCTTGTTTACGGGAGAGGATGTAGAAATGGGTAATGCTCGGTAAGAATCGATTCATCGATCCCTCGATTCCGACTTATGCGTCGATTCCGCGAAATCGATGGTGGGAATCGATTCTTCGATTCTGATTCCAATATTCCCCCACTCCTAAAAAAGCCCGCGTAAGTTCAAAATTTTTAGGGGTATTTGGAAAGGTTTATTGGGAAAATTAAAAACAGTGAAATAAATATAAATTACAATTGATGTTTTAATGTTTTTTTAATAAAATTTATAAACTTTCATTCATTTTTTGTATACTTAGAAAGTAAAAGGCCAGATAGGAATCGATGTCGATTGCGACGAAGAATCGATGCCCTAGAATCAAGAATCGATTCCAAAGAATCGAAGAATCAACACCAAGGAATCGATTCTTCGAAGGAATCGGAATCGACTTGACTATCCCTATCCCTTACCCATTCCTCTAGGACGGTTGCTGTTGATCATGCGGCGCCTTTCCGAACCCGCTACCTGACGCGAAACCCCTTCTTGACTCGCTGCCTTCGCTCAGACGTAAGGTAGATGACCCAGTAATCGTAGCCGAACTTGTAACCGTACCCGACCCAGTAATTGTGCGATTTCGGTATAAATGTCCTAAATAAGTATTTCCACCATAAAAATACAATAACAGCAAATTTTTAGGAAACTCTGGACAGTGCTCGCCATAAAAATCACTTTATTTATATCAAAAATTTTTGTGCAAATGGTTTTTAAAAATCGTTTTTGTAGTCGCTTTCGATGATTCAAGAAACGAGAAAAATCGCTAATGGCTTAGGTTAGGATACATGGCTCTTTGCTTTAGCGTTCAGTAGTGTAAAACACTAATTGCTCTTGACGAAAATCATTTTCCAATAATAAAAAATAGATTCTGTATTATAAAAACATGTGTAATTTTCATTTAGCATATTTTTTATGTAAGAAATATAGACCACGATTACTGGGACGTCAGAAAAACCTTGTTGTCCCACTAATCACAGAAAGATAACTAGGTCAAAGTTGTCAAACTATTATTTCAATAATAATTGTTTGTTAATAATAATTTATTTAGTTCTACGAAATCATGAAGTAAAATTGGATAAGGAGTGTGTTACCCTGAGCAGTTATCGTGTGTTACGTCAATGCTGTAAGTCGGAAAAGCAGATGAGTAAAATGTGTTTTAATTGAACAAATAATTTAGTTTATTTTTAGTTTAAAATTAAATAAAAGTGTTAATTCAAGGTGCATTTACTAATATAGTATTAAAATATTCTTTAGCTAAATAGAAAATACCAATAAATATGTATTTCAAAGTACAGTTATCGATTTTGCATCAGTCAGTACAGCATAACCTCAGACATTACCTCCAAAACGTGTGATTCTTTAACATTCAATTTCCCAACTGTGTTTAAGTACTAAAATACTAAAATAAGGTAATAAAATTGTAAAGAAATAGTGTATTTTGCTTTCCAATTGCTAAAAAAACGATTTAAAGGTAATTTAATTCTCTGCATGAAGACTGGGCCAAACCCGCACGATTACTCGTACATGGACGAATTCCAAATCGCGATTACGGGGCCATCAGTGCATTTTGTCTTTTTATTCATTATAAATTAAAACTGGCATTCCATATGTTGCAAACCACATTTTTATAGTATTTTAGGAAGGTCCATGCTTTAATTAGTACTAACGCTTTTTCGAATTATCCTTCCCAACACAATTTTTTGAAAATGTTAAGTCAACGAAATCTCCTAACGTCACGATTACTGGGATATTTACCTTATACTCGTACCGTCATAAATTTAACCATAAAATATAATTCAAATTCAAGCTAACGAAATTCCTTGCAATAGAGAAAATTCAAGTGGTCAGATAATTTCACTAGCTGATCCTATATAATAAACTGTCAAAATGGATGACAAAAAATATCACGAGACAAAAGAAAACGATAAGCGAGCGGAACGTAGAAGCTTCAATGTGGAGAAAGTGAATGAATGAAAGAATATGAAGATTATTATATGTATTATATGTAATAAATGCGAACATGAAGCTGGCGAAACCAAATTTGTTCTTATGGTAAGTAGCATATCTCGAAAATCTTTTGAAATCTTTGAAATAATTTTAAATCACTTGTAAATTATTGAAATGCTTTGAAGTCTTTTAAAATCGCTTGAAATATTTTGGAAATTTTTTAACATAGTATTGTTGCTGTCTTTTAAAATCCTTGTAATGTTTTTATATCTTTTGAAACCTCTTGAAACTTTTTGAAATATTTTAAAATCACTTAAAATCTTTTGAAATATTTTAGACAGTTTTAGAATCTCTTAAATCTCTTGAAATCTCCTGAAATTATTTGAAAGCTTTATGAAGTCTTTTAAAATCTTTAAAAATGTTTTTAAATCTCTTGAAATGTTTTGAACTCCTTTGAAATTTTTTTAAATCCTATGAAATCCTTTGAAATCTTTGGATATCTTGTTGCATCTCTTGAAATCCGCTGACAGCTTTAGAAGTATTTATAAAGTTCTTGAAATTCTCTCATATATTCCCGGGTAGAAATCGCCATATCAGGGCCCCGATCGGTGATGAAACGCCGCGCCCGACCGGGGCTCGATCGGAACTCGGGCTGCCAGATCTGGACCCAGTCGGGCCGCGTGTTTTATCCCCGATCTGGGGCTCCCCGGTCTGAGCCATGGCAAAATTTCTACTCGGGTTTTGGAAATCTTTTTAAATATTTTAAAACACTTGCAAGTATCTCAAAATTCTTGAAAAATTTTGGAAATTTTTTTAATCTATCTAATCTTTCACAACCTTAAAGTTTGTTTAAATCTCTGGAAACCTTTTGAGATCCTTTAATACTTCAAAAAGGAAGATTAAAGTTGACGTACAAGAGTAGTTTAAATATATTTGAGAAGATTTTGTAGCAAAGACGTAAACAGGAAATTCATTTTCTGATAACTTAACTCGTTTTTCTGGTTTATAGTAAAATATGAGAGCGTAAGAATGCTGATAATGATGATTACTTTGTCGCTTTATACGATATAAGTTTTTACTTTTTAAATAATACTACATGACGAAGGAACTGCAATTTTTAGCATTCACGTGTTAATGGATTTCTAAAGAAAGGAATGTTTTCACAAGTTAGTAGAATTAATAAAAATTTCCCATGTGAATCGTTTGCCTTTTCCGACATTATTGGAAGCGTCCAGATAATTAAATTCCAATTACAGAGCAAATATGCGATAATTTCAAGTATAAGCTGCATACAAAAACTTAATTGAATTTATCCATAATTCAATAATGAAAAATTATTTTCATTTATAGGAAAACTGGAAGATAATTGTTCTCATTATAAAATCGTGTTTTGTTATTTTTATTTTATTTTGTTCTTTTATTCTGATTGTGGAATTAAACTCAAAACTATTTAACTTGATTTAGAACTCTAGAAATAGGAATTCAATATCAGAAAAATTGGCAGTATCGATGTTATATATATAATATTTGTGTGAGTGTGAGTGGAATCAGAGACAATGCCACTTCCGCCCGCCATCCCAGCTCGGATCAACATTGGAACGAAACAGAATCGACCTTTGACCAGTAAACTTTATTATATTGTTATTATATTTTTATTGATAAAAAAGGAAATTTAAATCTTTTTGTGAAAAAATGCGGATAAATTTAAAGAAAAACGTGTAACTAGAGCGAAAAAAATATTTTCCCTTCATTTTCTTGAAATCTAATAACATTTTCCAATAACATTATTTACGCCTGAATTCTGCACTGCAATATCTTGGGAACAAGTTTTTTTTATAAATTGGAAATGGGATTTGTAATCAATATTGCTCAAAGTTGAAAAAAACATCCGCTTCGAGCGAAAAATACCTTCTTTCTTCATTTTCTAGCAACTTAATTATTATTATTTTACTAATAAAACTTTTTGGCATTGATTCCGCAAGTTAATAGCTAAAATCTCATAGAGTGTTTTTTTTTCCTTAACACTCATCAGTCCTTTGTGTCAAATTGACACTATTTTCAAATTTACCGGACAATTATTCTATTTGAATACTGAACGATATCGAAGCTAGTTTCTACATAAAAAAATTCGAATCAACATAAAAAAGTTCTTCAATCTTGAATCAATATTTTCTCATTGATTTCATATGAAAGAAATTTAAACTATCTTTAATTTATCTCAGAGTGTCAATTTGACACTCAACACGGAGGGAAATAGATATTAACTGTTAATATCTGGATATTAAATCGTAATAAATCTGTTATTTGACTATGGGATGACTATCTGGATATTTAGATTTAATATCCTCAGATATTAAATTTAAATACCTAAGATATTAAAATTAGAAGGAGAAATTAAAGAACCTGTAATATCTTGGATATTAATGTTTAATACCCTTGATGTTACATTTAAAAATCTCAGTTATTAAAATGAAATATCCAAGACGATAAAATGAATTATCTAGAATACTGCTGTTTATTATATAAAATTTTAAAGAGTAGTATCTTATATATTTTAAATAACTATATATGGTACTAGGATTTGTTTATAATTATATTCTTAATTTAAAATGAATCAATTTGACTGTCTAAACAATGTAATTTCGATCAAAATGAATAAAACAATTCATTTTGGTCGACATTACTTTGATAGATCAGTCAAAATGATTAATTCAGATTAAGAGTACAATATACACAGAAATAATAAATAAGTAAAAATTAATTTTATAAAAAGTACTGAACAACTCAAAATTTGTGTTCAAAATTAAAATACAATGTTTTTTAAATCATCATTCGCCACAGTCTGTGACAAGTTGAATCGTCCACTTCCCAACTTTTTCTGTGACGAATTGAATGGTCCACTTCCCAACTTTCAGCAAACTGGTCACTGCATCCAAATCACAGAGTAGTAATAAGGAGACCCAACTTCATATGCATTTGTCCCGAAAAAGTGTGCCCTCAGTTTCATGTCACAGTGGTGGGGATGGTACCTCGACTAGTCGAGTGGAATGTCTGCGAGATCTCAAAATTTGACAGGTTTAACACATGGTTTGACTTTGACAGTTTGAAAATCGGCCGGCTTTAGATTTTAAAATTAAACAATTTGTTTGTTTTTAATTAAAAATCAGTGAAAAGAGTCTAGTTGAAGCTGAAAATAGGATCACACAATTTATTCTTTCCAATGTAAGTAAATTTTGATGGTCAAAATTTTTTATTATAGTGCGTTTGAATTAAAAGAAAGAAATCGAATCTTTATATTTAAAAAACAATGTAAAAAATTAGTAAAAAGTGTATTTTACAGCAAAGATTAAATATTGAAGCTATTTATTATTCAAATTTAGCGCAAAATTGTACAAATTTTGGCTTTTGGAAGATATTCCACTCTCTCAGTCGAGGTACCATCCCCACCACTATGACATATTGAAAAGGCGACACATTTTTAACACAATTAAGTTGAGAAAAAATCTTGTCCATCCATTTTCTTTTCCAATTTTTTCTCCTCGCACTTTACTACTGATTTACACCTGGGAATTACACAACATAATTTTTTACGTGTAATTTGCCGTGCTTTTTACGCTTGTCAGATAACGTTTAGATAACATTCCAAAGTACCTATAATTAAAGTTTAAAGAAATCCGTAAGAAAAATGTGTTCGTACCCGTACCTCCTTAAAAGATATAACAAGAGGGTTTTCGTATTGAAATATTTATTAAAAGTTCACCAAAGAAATTAGTACATTAGTATTCATAAAAGTTAACACAAATTAAACTGAACACTATGATTAGATAAAGATTCGCGTGAACAAAACACTTGCACACATTCGTAATTGTTCAAACAAATATTTATTATGTAAGCATTTTTTTATGAAAATATGATTTTTTATTTGAAGAATGAGCCGGCTTTTATTTAGCGATGGCTCTTTGCTATCGATTCATAGAAATTGATAATCCTTTAAAGAAACCTAATTAACAAATATATAATTTAGCTTTTTCTAAAGGTAAAAATTTGGTTTTTTAAACGCAACCAACTGTTAATAACTAATTTTTAAACTTTTTTTTAGAAACTTCGATAACGATCCACTATTCTTTTTGTCATTAATAATTTTTTATAGAAAAAAACAAGTTTTTACCTTTAGAAATAACCAAATGATGCACTATTTAATTACGGTTGCATAAAAAATTATAAATTTTTATAAATCGATAGCAATGAGCGATTACTAAATAAAAGGCTGCTAATTATTCAAAAAAAAGCTAATTTCTTTATTAATTATTTAAATTACTTAACATAAATTAAAATTACTTAAAATTACTTAAAATTGCTTAGCATAATAAAAATTTGTTTAAACAATTGTTTTCAACAATAACAATTGTTGATTGTCATCTAGGTGAGTCTAAAGGGCCATAAATTCGTTATTTACACTTCATTACGTTGAAGAAACCAAGTCTTTAACTCTAAAAATCGTCAAACAGTTCAGTGCTTAATTAAATTTGTTTAAAAAATTATAAATTGTTATTGGATGACTAAATCTCATAAGTAAGTGTAACATTTCCATACAATTTTTGTCCAATTCAGTAGGAAAAATGGATTTATTGCATCATAAATTCCTGCTATAGATAATTGTTTATACAATTTCTTTATAAAAAAACAAATTATTTACTGGCTTTCATAAATTCATTTAAAAAACGTTTTTTGTCTACAAATTGTTCAAATTCAATGGGAATCAATTGACGAATCACTGCCAATCCACATGAATCCATTTTCACTCACTTATTTATTTATAACAAATTTAATATATTTTTAAACAATTGCTAAGGTATTAGACAACTTTTCTGGGTAGTTGCTTCATTGATTCTATGTACTTTTGAATGGATTTAAGTATTTCTCGAAAAACGGTATTCATAAAAAAAATGTCTTTTTTTTAAGAAATAAAAAAATTAAAGGAAAATTTTTTCTCTCAAATGTATATTTATTATTTATAAAAAATATTGAACAAAAAATAAAAACTTTTTTAATGAATAAACATTTTATATGCCCCCCCCCCCCGATCAAACAAGAAACTACATTTACACTCGTACCCCGAAGTGCGGTGTCTCGTACTACGGTGCTTTTCACGCTTGACTGATTCAGCGTCCCTCCCCCC
>JAUESH010000008.1:14209897-14223912 GCA_032275165.1 Synergus magnus | reverse complement strand
GCGGACTCGGCTACGATCGCCCGTCCTGTAAAATTCTGCTTTGGCGCGATAGGTCCCTTTCTTCGCGGCAGGTCACAAATATAGAATTTTTATATTATTCATATTAGCATTTATTTAATTATATTCTATAATCAATACTACCTTAATTTTCTTTACATTAGTTTTCTAAATATAAATCCGCCCCTAATTAAAAGTCGTTCTTCATGTACATATCGAAACAGAAAAGGTTCGTCTGGATTATGTAATTATCTCGTATATAGTATTATTATCTCGAACTACATACATTGAATGAAATAACTAATAAAGTCAACAATCAGAACTTTAGGAATTTAATCCCACGTATAACACATATGTTTTTCTCTGAATGAAATGTGAAAAGTGGAAATATGGCAGGAAATGTCGGCGAGTGTGGTGCAGTCTTATTTACAAAAATATTCTCATATTCAGAGTGCAATATGTAACGAAAATTCAATATCTCAATTTTCACTTCACGCAAAGGGCTCTTGAAATATTTTATATATTTTGCACATATTTAATTATCGCATTTCTGTGTATATTTTACTTTAAATAGCACGTTTTCTCTTCACTAGTACACCAAATTCGCCGAAATTCTCTTTTCCACGTATCAGAAGTTTTTTAGAGAAGTTATTTGATACTAATTATTTATGAAACAAGTGCGTAAACCGGTGATTTTAACGAGTGTGAAGTTTGCTGCATGAGCCGGAGGCCGTGAAACATGAGTCGAAAGTTTGTGCACGACCGAAGCGAGTTCAAAAGCGTAGACGAGTGCTTCCGGATGTAGACAAATGCTGCAATCACACTCGTAATAATTACCTGTGTACGCACGTGTTTCAGACACTATTTTTTGCAACAGCCAACCGATAAAGTTGCATTTACTGTTAAATTGGAAAAATTCTTAATATTAACAACTAAGAGAGAGAGAGAGAGTTATTTTTACAATACTTTGGGTGTTGCAAAAAAGTATCTTTTACCTTATTTTACAATCTTTCACAGATGTATGATTACTCAAAGTAAATAATCTATATATCTTTATATATAATCCAGACTTATGTTTTCTTTTCAACAGAAAATGTACAATAAACTATGTGTTTGTAGTGTTTACCTCTTTATTCAATAATTTTAATTGATGTACATTATTTTGACTGTTTTCCACTATGAAAGTACAATATTGGATTGCGGAATGAATTTTTGCACTTTCACAGGAAGCAGTGCTGATTAGTTGCAAAAATATAATGTCTTGTTTAATTAATGGTTTATTTACGTGTTATTGTATTCTTTGGTGTTTTACTTTGTAGAGACGTCGAACGGACTGAGAAAGCCGCCACTTGCCGATTGGGTGTACGCCGTAGGTTTGTTCATAAATGAATTGAAAATCTTTACTCTTCCTAGAATCTTTTGCTCTCCCAAAATACATCTTCCACATTGTTTTTTCTGTAGGATTGACTTACAATTAGGGTGGTTCAAAAAAGCTTGTTTTTTTAACTGTATCCCTACAAATTATTCCTTTTGATTTCAAAATGACCTCTGATTTTTTTTTAACGTGGAATGTCTAAAATCTATTCGTTTTAGTGAAATATATCACTCGGATTTTTTGGAGCATTTAAAACAAATATATAGGTGTTCCACTGACCCCTAGTCGATTTTTGTAAAAAACGCTAATTATAGTTAAATAATTATTACTTGCACACTTTGTTCACTTTTCCCAAAAACCAGATTGCCGGACCGTTATATATATATATTTTTTAAAGTTTGACAAAAATCCAAGTGATAAATTTCACTAAAACGAATACATTTTATGCTTACCACATTAAAAGAATTACTAGAAGTGCTTATTTAATGAAAAAAAACTTTCGGGATCTCTAAAAATTTTTTTTATTTATGATAAAAATCAGGGATCATATTGACAGCAAATGGAATATTTTGTAAGGGTGCCATTACAAAAACGTTTCTTTTAGACCACTCTAACTTACAAAATATCTGACAGACTGATTAAATTTTTAAACTAATAAATAATTTTTAGGCGTAGAGCGACATTTTGGGACGACTGCAAAATCCTGAAATATAACATTCCCGACAATGTAAAATTCGCGAAAAAAAAATTCTGAACATAAAACTCCGAACGTTTGAAAATTACCTATTCGGAAAATTGGCGAATGTTTATAACATTACCAAAATTTAATATTGTCGAAAGAAAATTGCCTACATTGTAAAATAAAAAGAAATCAAAAACAAAATCAGAACTTCAAATCAGAACTTTATAATTTTCGAATATTGTAATGCATATTTAAGTTTACCCCCACTCTCTAGTATATTGGGTCTATATAATATAGAGCGAGAGGCCCGCTCATCAGTTCGTACCTGGTAATTAAAGCATCGTGAAAGCACCAAGGTGATATGATTCTATACGAAAACCAACATAGAACAATTTATTTCATTACATTTTTGGCGATCCTGCCAGGTTCCGATCATATACTTCGACAAAAGCATTTCTCCGGAAAATTAAGACTTTTGCTCACATAAGTGACGGAGACCTGGAGAGGCCAAAAGAATTCTATGGAATTCTATAGATCGAACTCCGGATTAATCCACGGACAACCCGTAAACCCAAAGAAAGTAAGGAAATAGATAAAATTAGTTCCTGAATTAAGTAAGGGCTATGTCCCTGAATTAATTAAGTAAGTAAGGGCTATGCGATGTAAAGCTATTAATTCTGAAAACTTCAAAATTGAACGAGGCCCACAATGAGTTAGAAGAAAGCGCGTCGTACGAGACGATAAGCCTTTAGAGAACGAGACGCTGCAGCCAACGCCCAGTAAAAATTTTGGATGACACCATAGGAAAGACGGTGACCTTAAAATTCATCTAATCTGACCTAGAAACAGAAAACTGTAACAGTTTTCCGATACGTCAGCAAATCGAATCAAATTCAGTCAGCAGGAAGAAACTCCACGTGCCACAATTCAGCAAACCGGATTAAGCCCAGTCAGCAGGAAGGAACTCCACGACCGGGACAAAGAAATTCATTGTAAGCAGAAGTGTTAAAGATAATATAATTTTGAAAACGTCAGAACCTTAAATCTCTTTTACCTATGTTGAACGGGGACGAAAGCAAAACCATAGAAAGTTTCGTTTACGGTAGAGTTGGAGTACGTTTTCACGTTGGGTATACTCTTGATGCTCTAGATCACTGCCCATCGTCATAAATAACCAAATCACTACTTTCCAATCAGTCACGTTGTTGTAGCAACAACGTAGTGCATTGCACTGTATTAAAAAGTATAAAGAACACCCAGATTATACGCGAACATTAGACCTGACACCTAAAAGATAAGAACTCATCACACAAACAGGTGACACATTCTGGCATACCGTAACCAGAGAACGTACACCACGGAAGTGGAAACAGACAATAGAATGCTTACGGCAGATGAAACTGAAGAAGAACAAGAAGATAGAGAAGCGACAGAAAACAGACGATTACTCGTGGATAGTGGAACAGCAATAAATTTCATGAAGCAAAAGATCTTCAACCCTAAAGATAAACCATTTAAGTTTATAAAAAACTTCGTTATGGGAACAGATAAAAATACTTCTACACAAGCGGCTATTTCGACAAAAAGCGACTATTACACATCATACATAATGATTTCCCACTACCAGAGGACGGAATAATAGGAGTACACTTCTTAAAGAAATATTTTTGATACGCATTAACTCCAACGTATTTAGTAATCGAAAATAAGAAACTACCCTTCCACGATGACGGAGAATTCGTTGGAAATATGACATCACAAATTTGTACATTCAACACTCAAGAAAAAGATCAAGATATATGGATAGAAAATAACGAGAATATCCCAGACGGAATTCACAGAATAAAGAACAACAAAATCTCTTTACCAATCTATAACTGCACTAAAGGACCAATACAAATTTCAGATAAGATAACTTTTGAAAACATCAATAAAATAACTTCCTGAGACGTGAAAAACTTCCAAAAAGGAGACAGTTCATCTATTAATAATGAACGAATTCCAGAACTAATGAAACTATTCAATTTAAATCACATTCAACCCAACATATTAGAAAACCTTGCAAAAATATAACAGAATATGAAATCGTTCTAAATTCTGGAAAAACGATAAATCAAACATCTTACAAACTACCAGAGAAACACAGAGAATTTTCTCTTGAAGAAACCAACAAACTCCTACAAAAAATAATAATTAAACATTCCAATTCTCCATGTAATTCACCATTTTGGATAATACCCAAAAAAGTAAATAAAATACGCATGGTAATAACTACAGTCAGCTAAACATGGATACGGATCAAGATGCCTATCCTTTACCATTAATTGATGATATATTAGATAAAATTGGAAAAGTCAGGTTTTTCTCAACCTTTGATATTTCAGCCGGTTTCCATCAGATACCGATGAAAGAAGAATGCAAAAAATATACACCATTTTCAACTTCTCAAGGATATTTTGAGTACAACAGAATGCTCTTTGTTCTCAAAAGCGCACCTGCTATATTCCAACGGATGATGGATAGAGCCTTCCACGTATTAATTGGCGTGAATTGCTTTATATACATCGATGATATAGTTATCTTCAGAGAAACTATCCAAGAACATAAGAATCTGGAAATTGTCCTACAAAAAATCAAGGAACTCGGTCTTCGATTGGAACCCACAAAATGTGAATACTTAAAACCAGAACTCGAATATTTAGGCCACCTAATAACTAATGACGGAATCAAACCTAACCCCGTGAAAATCGAAGCAATTAAAAACTTTAAGAAATTAGAGACAGTAAAATATGCGCAATCCTTCCTAGGTTTAGGAGGCTATTATAGAAAATTCATTAACAGCTTTTCTAGCATAGCAAAACCACTTGCAAAGGTAATCCAAAAAGATATTATATTCGACTGGGCACCTAACTGTGAAAAAGCCTTCTTTGATCTAAGACACGCTTTAACATCAGCACCGATAATAAAGTTCCCTGATTTTAAACAACAATTTACCTTAACAACTGATGTTCCAAATCAAGTTCTCGGAGCTGCCTTATTCCAAAATGGACAACCCTGTCAATTTATTTCAAGAACATTAAATAAGGCAGAAGAAAATTACACAACATTAGAAAAAGAACATTTAGCAATAGCTTGGGCCATGAGAAGACTGAGAACAGTCCATGGGTAATCCAGAAACATCTTCAGAAGAATTAAAAGCTGCATTGCCCGAGATTGAAACATTTGATACTCCCATTATTCGAGAAGACAAAACCCTCGAAGAAAAAGACAAAATTAAACTCCCGATAAAAAGAATGAGGGAACCCCCAGAAGAAAAAGAAGCCACACTCGAATCAGAACCTGAAAGAAAGCAATCAAAATCAGAAAACTTATATCAAGATTTTATGCAATGGAAAGAAAACCTTGTATTAGGTAAAATCAAGATAAAACCTAATGCTGAAGGAAACTTTTGAAACATATAACCAAGGAAGACCTACCACAATTCAACGAAGAAAATTGGATAAGAAAATTAGGACAGATGATAGAAAACATAGATTCAAAAAAGCTAACGCTGATTAGATTCATAACAGGAGACCCCATAATTACACCCACAGAGAAAGTGCTAATTTAAGAAATGTTTGAGTTCCTATCACCTCTTTATCCACGTCTAAGCTTCCACCTCTGCTTCACCAAGACCAGAGTCTTAACAACGGAAGAAAAAAGAACTATTACCAAAGAATACTACTCATCTGGGAGAACAAAATACTATCGACAGAGTCAAAAAACTTGGATATTGGCACAACATGGACAATGAAATAAAGAAATTCGTAAGGAACTGTGCAATATGGCAACTTAACAAAACCAACAGGATAATAATGCAAAAGGAAAGCATAATCCCAGATATATCTTAGCATGATAGACTAACAATGTATACAATACTAATGCCAATGAAAACCGAAACATCAGAGTCTATTATAAATGAACTTATTGAACACTATATATACGTGTTCGGAGCTCCTATAACCATTTTGACGGACCAAGGAGAAAATTTGATAAGTGAAATAACGCAACAATTTAAAGAAGTTTTAAACATCAAGACAATAAAAACAACATCATTCCATCCTCAGTCTAACGGCAACATCGAAAGAATGCATTCAACCTTAAACAATCTTATCAAAACAGCTATAGCTGAAAACAATAATGAATGGGATAAAAATATTAAATACATTAATTTCGTGATAAATACAACAAGGAATCAAACAACAGGATTCTCTCCTTTTGAACTTACATTTGAAAGAGAACCAAACATCCCACCAACAATACAACAAAACCTTTCCATAACTCATCAAGAGCTAATAAGCAAATTGAAGAAAAAGCATGAAAATAACATCCATAAAGCAAGAGAGAGAATTGAGCTAGAGAACGAAAAAAAGAAAAGATATTTAGATTCAAGAATAAGCCGACACCATTCCTTGTATAAATTGAATAGCGATTTCGAACTCCTGAACGGCCGAGCTGACGTTCTCTGGAGGAAGTCCGATTTCGTTTAGAGGATTGGTGGGTCCGAGCTCTGAAATGGCTAGGCTGACGTTTCCAGGTCGAAACTCGGATCCGGTTTGGGTGACCTGATGGTCATTTGTTTCCCTGGGGTTTAATCGACTTGGTCGATTGTGTGCTGGGTAGATTTCAGTAGTGTGCATTTTAGCGATACGATCGACAAGGTCTACTTAGTAAACTACTAAAACGCTCTAAAATGGTGAAGGGACCATTTCTTAAGGAAGCTAGGGCAGCATTGAAATCCTTTTGAGCTTCAGAAAGCTGATGATTTCGGATGAATACCCGATCTCCTGGCTTATGTGACAGAAATATCTTACCATCTTCCTTTATTGCTTTGGCTTTTAAATATTCGGCCTGGTGTTTCCTCACCGGTTGAACTCATAAGTCCCTCGATTTTGTAGAGGGAGAGGACGGACTGGGAAAAGTCCATTCACCTGGTCGTTTCAGGTTTTCGTCAAAGAGCATTTCGCTGGGGGTAAGACCTGTAGCGGCATTGCGCCGAGTTCGGGTATTATATAGGATCTGGGGAATTTCCAGGTCCCAATCTTTATGTGGTCGGACTGTGAGGCGTAACCTCAATCTTTTTTTGAGTTCCTGGTTACGCCGCTTAGTGGGGTTAGCTCGGGGATGATACGTGGGGGTGGTTCAGCAAGAGGTGGACCATTTTTGGCACGCCTCTTTCCAAGTTCTATGCGTGAACTGAGGGCCGTTATCGGTTAGGAGGGATCTAGGGAATCCGTAGCGATTGAACACTTCTCGTTCTATGATAGTGATGATTTGTGGTGCTTTTATATGTCGTCCTGAACAATACAAACATCTGGGTAATCTTTGTTCAGGATTTGGATTTTTTCCCGCTATCTCAGTCTAACGTTCGACTTGTTTAGGCGCCTGAGGAGTTTCGCCTTCGTCGAACTCAGCTTCAACGGTTCTTGTCATAAGAGCATCAAAAATGGCTGGCTGGGAAGCTCTAACTCCTCTTCGGATAGAGGGGCGTAATAGTTCCAATAAAGTGGCGACTCGGGCTTCTACAGTTGCATAGGGATGTAATCGCTGGAGCAATAAGTATTTTTTCTGGAGAAAAAGACACACTGGCTCTTTTTCTCCTTGTCTTTGGGAGTATAGTTGGGATGTAAGTCGCCCTGTGAAGGTGGCGATATTATATTTTTGAAGAAATAATTCGCCGAATCTATTCCACTCAAAGGGGAGAAAACGGTACCATCCCACCATTTAGCAGCACTATCTTTGAGTGCTTGATTTAGTAGAATAATCCTTTGATTATCCGGGATCTTTTGCATTTGGAAATATTGTTCCATTTGTCTAAGGAAGGAAATGAAGGATTTATACCGGGTTTTTGGGGATTCCCCACAGGGGGTTGTGGATCTGGTTGGTTTTGGGGATTCATCACAGGAATACCTGAATTAAGGTTATTTGGATTTGCTGGTTCTTCGGGATTTTCCGCGGGATTCAACCGTTCTAAGTGATTTCCCTCATCATCTAGCGGGCCCTGGGGATTGTCTTGCGGATCCCACGCAAGATTTAAATTTCTAATAAGATTAATGGCTGAATGTACTACAGGAGGCGGTTTATTTCGTCGTCCGGTCATGTTTTCAGGTAAGGCTGTACCACGAGGCTCAAAACCGAGAAGAGAATCGTCACTGATGACAGAACTCGTGTTCTCGCCTTCTCCTATGACAGATTCTAGGTTTGGGGACCGGCAGAAACGGAGATTGTATCGGGGAAGTGTGTTTTTACTCATGGGCGCCACTGGGTGTTTTTTCACTCCTGGAAGTGAATGTGTCAGAGAGGTTTGTATTCGTAGATACGCGAATAATCACTGATTTGATCTTTTTAGGGCGCAATTCCGGAAGATCAGGTGCTGGCCGGAATACCTATGAACTCTGCTTAATCTTCTCACGTAAATCGGGTAATTCAACGTAGTGCGAATTGGTCATTTCAATTAATAAATCACAAGGACGTTGGGACTTCCTTTTTGATCGTCGGCGGTTCTTTCTTTATTTCTTTCTTGTTCGCCATTTCCCAGCAGGGCTGGGAAAGATAAAATAAGGGTTGGGTAAATAGGAGCTGAGATCGGATGGGAAATATTCTAATTTCCTTCTCAGGGTCCCACGTTGGGCGCCAAATTGATATATATTTTGTGGGTATATTTCCGATGGAAATATTACCTTTATCTGTAAAACATAAAAACAGTTTAGGGAACTAGGTATAACTTTGATGGATGGGATTGGGGGTCCTAAAAAGGACCGTTTGGAGTAGGATGAAGAAACGATGGTGAGATGGTGGAGGTGAGACTGGAATCTTCATTGGATTTTGTGGTCAATAGAGATGGGATATTCGCAGGCGTTACTGTCACTTCATACGACAGGTCGCTTCCTCCGGCGAAAAATAATCATGTACTTACGTGGTCTTCTATTTTCCTTGTCTGGGACGGAGGATAGAGATGAGGATTCGGGAGTTTCAGGTTCAACTCCCAAAAGAGAGGTCCAACCCAGGGAAAGGGTTTGGTCTTCGGGACACCATTCGGAGATGGCGTCTAGTTCGGATTTCTTCGGGGAGGATGGCGGGATGTTAAACCGCGAATATCGTCCGGGGCTCAGGTCCAGGTAGGAAGTGGATGCATCGAGGGGATCCGGTAGAAGAATATGTCTCGGAGGAGACACACTTCTCTGTCGGTTATCGGAGCTGTTTTTGACAGTTCCAAAGTCCGTGGAGAAAGTAGGTTGTGGCGGAAACCAACTGATGAAAATAGTGGTGGGTGAACCTAGTTTTATTCGGTACGTGGCGGTCGTTGGATTGAGAGCCAACAACTCGTACTCCAGAAGCGGGTTCGGGGATCGGAATCTCCGGAATTCGGGGTTGATGTCCTCCAAGGAGACAACTCAAGCCGTGACGGTGATCCGGAGTCTCAACGTCTTCTTCTTCCTTCGATGTCCTGCTGAAAACAAGGCATGCGAGATACCAAGGGAGGAAATAAGGCAACTCAGGGAGGAATATGTTTTAGGAAAGTCTTTTTATTTAAGCTTAGGTGTTCACACGATGGGAGCTCGGGGTGGAAGGGGGGCTATGTCGATTCACGCTTCGATGCGCACTTTTATGAATCCGGCCATCGTCAGCGATTGGCTCTTGCGAAAAGAGTAGGATCGTTTTTGCGGTGATTGGTTCTTCGCGAAATAGTGGGAAATTTTCGGAGTGTCACCAAAGTGGGGGCGATATCGAGTGTCGCAACAGTGGGATCGCCGCGACTATCGCCGCGGCGTGAAAGCGCAGTGAATAGTTAGTAGAACTTAGAAATATTTTCTCCTGAATAAGAAAATATTTTTAAGTGAATTGACAGTTTGAGGTCAGGATGCCTAAGCTGGTTAAAGAAAAATAATGATATTGGAGTGTGTGTTGCTAAAAGCAAGTTTAGCGGATATCACAATGTAAACAATTAAAAAAATTGTTATTATGTTATAATTTATAAAATACTTTATAAATTATTTCGCGCCACTTCCAAATAAATTTATCGTCGTATAACGTACTTTGTTATTACATTCTCATCCGGGAATGTATTTTTTAATAGAATTAATTAATATTCAATAAAAAAAATTTTTTAATTGTTTAATTCGAGCATTTTATAACTTGAAAAATTGTCTATTTTCGGCTATTTTACAGCTCGGATATTTTATAATGTTATATTTAGGAATATTGCAAAATTTCTATATTTAAGAATATTAAATTTGGGTAATATTATAAATAAATATTCGCCAATTTTTCCATCCGGGGAATTGTCTAATGTCAGAAGCTTTATTTTTCGACCATTTATTTTTGGGAATTTTACAGTGTCGAAAATTTTATTCTTCCTGGATTTTTTAATCGTACCCACTTTTTTACGGCTTATTTATTTCGTTTTTGAAATTCAAAGTTTAATTTTCTCAATTTCAAAATATAAAAAAGAAGAACAAAATTATTATGTAAATATTTTTGTAAATATATGATGTAAATATTCATGTAAGAATATCTATAATTTTTAAATATTTACATCAATTATTTTAACCCTTTTACATAATGTGAACTCACTGGAAGTACAAAAATTAATGTTTGCTTCTATTCCTGAAATTTTTAAAGTTATTACTTTTTTAATTTTTACATTAACATCTTGAACGACAATTTAAGGACGCTCGTTTTAAACTTAAAGAAATATATTAGTACATTGCAATCAAAGTTTGGAGTTTCAAAAAAAAAAAAATTGCCAGGAAAAAGATTATACATTTTTTTCTTATTAATCATTAGGGGTGCGTCGATAAAATTTTCAGGACTTGATAAGCACACTTATAGCTTCTTTTGTTCAAAAAATAAACAAAATTAAAGAATTCTTTTTTTCAAAATTCGTTTGGAAATTTCATTTTTTTTTTAGAAAAATAATCAAAAATTTGCTTAAAATATTAGAAACAATAAAGTATGTTTGAAGACAAATTATTTAATTTAAAAAAAGTGTCGTAATTCAGTCATTGTTTAGAATTTTTTTTAATTACTTAGGGGGATTTTTCTTCACTTGCATTTTATAACCTAGTTTATAGTGTCAAATACCATTCGGAGAGCAAAATTCTTCTTATTAGTTACAGTGGACTTCTCGAAAAAAAAATTAAGCTGCCGGATAGTATAACAACACATAAAATTTTTCAGCCTGATGCAAAAAAGTTGTATATTATATCGTTTGCGAAATAAACTCTAAAAAGGATAATTTAAAAAATTTTTCTCTTTATTATTCTAGGGTAAAGGAACAAATTGTCGAGGACAATAGGTTAGGACAATAGGCAACCTCAATATTCTCTATCCTTTTTTTATAAGCGAAAACTCCTACAACTTTGAAACTTATTCGGTTGAACAGAATATTTATCGAACTTTTATTTCTGTATATAGTTCTTTTTAGAAATTTATCTACGAAAAGTGTAAAAAAAGATAAATGAGTCGAAAACACCATTTCTCGAGGTACATTTTCCAATCGCTCGAGGTCTTAGAACCATTTGTCGAGGGCATTTCGAGGCATACATTCAACGTCAGCTGATGTAAACATAATAATAATAATAATAATAATAATAATAATAATAATAATACACTCTAACTTAATTATCGATGTTCGAATATATTCCGTGTATATCGTACATCGACAAATGGGGTATGGACGAAAAAGTCGGCATCCCCATTTCTCGAGGCGAATCATCGAGATTTGGAGCTTTGCCGAAAACTGTCCCAAATTAACCGAAGATTTATTTTGAAGAATAGTAAATGTAATTTTTTCTAATAATATAATTATTTGAAAAAAAGACTGGTTCATCCTAATGAATATAGTGACATTTAAATACAAAGAATGAATCAAAAAGTAACCAAATATGTGCTTTACAATTTCTGATCTATTCAACCTAAAATATTACGCAAATGGCGAATTTCAGAAAATTTCATGAGGAACTCTGTTACGGATATTAAATTCGGATTGAATTTCTCTTCTAAAAATCGGTGAAACACATGCTTATCACACGTTGCGCTTCGCGTAATGCAGCACTAATTTACTTAAGGTTCTATCGACCTTAAGAAACACATTCTCATCAGGGCGTTTTTAAATTTTCGAAATGTTATAAGTCTGACACTTTTTTTTTTTATCGAAAAAAGTCATGAGGTTAAATTTTTCGTATTTTTGAGTACTACTAAGATCCGTACATAGAATTTGTAAATTAAAAAAAAAATTGATTTCAACAATTTTCAAAATGCTCAAAATTTTTTAATTTTCATCCAAAATGGCTGACTAACGAACTTGAGCTTCATTTTAGGACACTAAAAGAGTATACCAAAGGCCAATTCAATCGGTCAATTCTTTCGAAAGTTATCGTGCTCACAAACTAAAAATCTACACACACACATTCGTAAAAACATGTTTTTCGGGTTCAGGGGGTCACAAAACGTGGATATTTTACAAAAACTGGGGTGGTCAAATTTTGCATAAATATAATACATTCTCTGAAGAGAATGTAAAAATATGGAATTCTTTAGAGTTTTTACTTTAGAGTACCTGCATTATTATAATATTGATTTTATTTTCCTTTTTCTTGTTTTACTAGTTATCATAAAAAATATCTGGCGATCCTCGACAATTAGTGCACCCTCGGTAATTGGTTCCTTTACCCTATTCGAAAACAGTTGCTAGGTAATTGATACATTATTATAGGAAATTTAAAAATGTCAATTGAGTGTACTATATTTATCTTCCCAATTAATAACATATACATTGAGATTAAAATATTGTTTGCAACAATAAAAATCTCGACTTATACAACACACACACACACACACACACGAACGTGGACATTGGACTGGGAGCTCTTTAGTTTATTCACTGATAAGAGTTTTAAGATTATTCAACGGTACAATACTCAATTTTTAAAATTTAGGAGCAGTGATTCTCATAGGATATATTTATTATAAAAGTTCGTGTTAAGGCGTACAGCATAATAATTATGTTTTCTTTATGAAAGGAGACTATTAGGAAAACAAAACTATAATATTTCCACGAGAATTTTGAAAGATGCGAGTACGACTTTCCACCTAATTTTTTTCTGACTTATAGTTAACCTTATTTTAAAGATTTCAGTGTGAAGTGTTTTTAAAACCTTTAACACTTAAATAATTTTTTATTCCACAAGTATGAATATAGCCGTTTTTCATGCCTGTGGAGCGGGCTTAAAATGCCTCTTTTCGTCCGGCTCTACAGGTATGAAAAATACGATTTCATACCGAATTTCATATCGGATTAATCATTCGACTATGAGGAGTAAGGATGAATAATCGAGTTATAAGGGCATTTAAAAATTATCAATAGAAATATTTGTAGTGTTTGTCTTGACTAAAGAATTCATCATTAACGAAATATTGGTTTTACCACAGGCGATTGGCCGATGAAGACGATGAACTGTCGGAAGTTCAACCAGATGCCGTCCCACCGGAAGTACGCGAATGGCTGGCTTCTACTTTTACAAGACAGTTGGCTACTACTAGGCGTAAAGCAGACGAAAAACCAAAATTTCGTTCTGTTGCCCACGCCATCAGGGCTGGAATTTTCGTCGACCGGATATATAGAAGAGTTACCAATACAGCTCTTATGCAATTTCCACCAGAAGTTGTAAAAGTACTTAAGGTAATGTCTTGAAGTCAATATTTGACCGAAATTATTTTAAATCAGATAAGCAACGCAACTTCATGTTGCGGAATTGATAAGAAGACACATATTATACCATTTTGGGAAGAAAGTGATTTTCGTGAAGTTATGAGTACACTCAGAAAAAAGTTTGTTTAAATGAAACAAAAAAATTTGTTTGAATTCATATAATTCAATGAAACAAGTTTCTTACTTCAATTAACAAAACATTTATTTAA
>JAUESH010000008.1:14172093-14187145 GCA_032275165.1 Synergus magnus | reverse complement strand
ATAAAAGGGTTGTAAATTGTAAATTAATATAAAAATAAGAAAATAAATACTAAGGTTAACAAAATAAAATTAAAAATAAAACTGAGAGGAGTGCCGAATTTATGCTTTCAGTGAAAACACAGGTTCTCTATTTAAATTTTTCTGAAGATTAATAAAAATTAAGATTTTGTGACGTATAAAAATGTACAACGTCACAACTCCCCTCTCTTTAGGGAGGACCGAACAGGTCTCACACCATAAGGGAGACATAAAAAATACTAAGTTGCAACAAAACAAAAAAAATTAGCAGAAATCAAATCTAAAAGGACCAGCCAAGAAATATATGAAAGTCAATTATTGTGAAGAAAATCCGGGACTCCTTGACTAAACAATAAAAATAAAAAAAAAACAAAACAAACAAAAAAAAAAAAAAATCCAAAACAAAAGTATAGAATCAACAAAAAAATAAAATCGAAATAAGTGTATAAAATCAACAAAATAAAATCGAGAGAATAAAAAAGAAAAAGAGCAAGCAGTAGAAAACAGGAAAATAAAAGATAAAAGCATAAAAAAATAAAAATTAAGATTTTGTGACGTATAAAAATGTACAACGTCACAGAGCGTACCGAAGTACTCAACGCTTATTTGCATAAATTAATAATTTGAGGCCCACTGTCTAATCTACATAGTCTTATAGGAAAAAACCTAAGCTTTCTTTTGAGACCAAAACAAAAAAACCTATCTTATTTGGCGAAAAAGGCAAATTTATTTTTGACCTTCATTTTTGAAGGTTAAATATTTATTGTTTGGAAAAATGCGTAGAACCAATCGAAAGAGCGTGAAAAATCCTATCGAAACTGTACTAGATAAAATTTTTTTTATCGCTATTACAAAAGTTAAAAATCGCCGAAATAATCGATATTCACGGATATCCCAAAAGTTTCGCCCTCTCCAACTCGGCAAGTTTTTGACCGATCTCGTTCAAATTTGGTATGATAACTACTACCCAATAGGAATGAACTTTGTGCAAATTTGAGTCATATAGGATGACATCGGTTTCAAAAATGGGTACACTTGTGAAAAAATCCCCTATGTATTTGAATAGTATGCAAAAAAAAGTTTCAAATTAGATTAATGAAACTTGTAGCAAAAACCACTCCATTAATTATTATCCCAATCATATATCACAGAGATTTGCCTGTTCTACGCAGAGAGAAGTTTAATCGAACCGTCGCGTCGCGCTAGCGGTGTGAGAGACGCTGCACTTCAGTTTGATGTGAAGGCTGCTCTTTTGGAGCACTGGTAACTCCACTCTTGGGTGGATCAGCACGTCAAACGGCTCGACTACACGATTAGTGGAGCGGTTCACCCAGTTTGGGGTAATGGTTCGCCGAAGTGAGTGGAACTGTTTGACCAAACAGAGGTGACGCAGCTCACTGTGTGATTGGCGCGACAGTTGCGCGTGTTGGGAAAACCGTTCAACCAAACTTCTCTCTGTGTAGGCAACTCGCTGTACGGTAGTTTAAAAATTAATTCATGTGTATTACGCACTATGTTTTGCAATAAATGTCCGAAAGAGTTAAACTTCTCCCAAACCAACCTGAAAGTTCAATTTATAAATTTGTGGCATTTTATGGTATTTTACGGTAATTTTACCATTAGCCTATTATAAAATATCATACATTCCGTTGAAGTTTCTATATTCAGCTTGGGAGTCAGGTCGTAACTTAGCGACACTACTGCGTAAAGTTACCGACACAAGTGTGTAAAATATCTTATCTCGGAAGTTCGATTGCGCTTCTTTTATAACAGTATGTAAAGTAGATTTTCTCGAAACGGCATATGCGCTAATATTCTTTGTATACAATGTGATGATATTGGTCCTTTTACACATCTTTTATAGGAACATAATGTGCAATTTTTAATGTGAGTGTTGCAAAAAATACATTGTCGGGATATTTTCTGATAAAATGTGGCACAGACAAATATACTACTGTTTATTCTGACTAACCGCACAATTTCCACAGTGAACACCTTGAGTCACAGCGGTTATTCAAATTTCTACATCAGCTCATGTGTGGTTAGTCGAAGTCGACTGTAATTATCGTCCTAAATAGTAATGAGAAACATTATGTTTTGTTTCAGAATCAAAGTTCTGCCGGCGAGTGTGTTTGATAACTTGAATTCCCTGGAGACGCTGAGTCTACAAAATAACAAACTGACACACATACCGGAAGACATTACGGAAAATATTGTTGATACATTACGAGCTGTTGATATAACAGGTATATTTAAAATAAGTTTTTGAAAATCAGTACACTCAATTTTACTCAAGTCTAATTATTTCATTATTTCTTATTTTTCTACATTTTTTGGAAAATTCCAAAAAATGGCGAAGAAATGGGACATAGCAATTTTTTTTGTCTTCTTTTTTTGTAAACATCATATCTTTGGTTCTAATTAACCGATTTAGCTTTTTAAGGTTTCAAATTATTTTTAATAAGACATTCTTTCTTTAAAAAGAGTCAAAATAAAAGTTTTTGACCCTTTCAGAAGAAGAATCAAGAACTAATTATCTTGATAGATTATCAGTAGGCGAAACTTCAAGTCAGGGTTTTTTACACCTATGGCGTAAATGTATCTAACACTTGAAACGATCGCTCACAGTTTAACTCCGAATATTTAAAGTCATTTAACCCAAAATGGGTTAATCTTACGTGATATCTACATTGAGCATTGCTATCGAAACTTAACTACATACACGCTTGGCACAAAATCATTGTGTCTGAGAAATAGTAAGAGCGTTAGTTGTTAAACCTAAAAGTTCTTTAATTGGTTTAAACAATGATTAAAAATAAAATAGCTTGAAAATCAAATCCAAAACACCGAGGTACGAAAGAGACTTTATACTTGTTGTCGTAGACGATTGTGAAGCATTCCTTGATATCATTGAAAGATCCAGTAACGACCATCAAATATTGCAAAGTTTCTTTCTTTTCAAGACACTTCGCTTTGAATTTCTCAAGTTCGTTATCTTCTATTTCCAAAAAGACTCCATCTGTAGAACGAAAAGATATTTATTTATATTATTTGTTAAGTTAAATGAGGAAATTGAATTTTGAGGCTAGAAATTGGATCCAACACCCTTGAATGCTGAATACAATAGAAATTTTAAGTCAAAAAACGTAAAAATATTGAAATTTGCAAAACAAAAAGCCTTCAGATTTTCATGTTTCATTTTAACCGGTTCCATTTTAATATACCTTATATTCTATTTTACTCAATAATTACTACTTATCGCTTTATAATAGTTTTACATGCAACCTTCATATGATCTTCATATGCTACGACGCTAACCTCGTATTTGTAATAGATGGTTGCGTCTTGAAACATTTTCTAAATAATGAGGTGAAAAATTCTATTTATTTCAAGTATTATTATAACTTGAAACAATAAAAAAGGACAGAATTTTGCAGTGAATACATTATTTATGAAACTTTGTTGATATTAACTTAACTTTAAAAGATCAAATATTTATAATATTTGAATCTAAACATAATTACAAATTTGTTTTAATATTTATGTAGCAGTAATTTTCAAACTTCCAAGAATGTGTACTACTTTTTATATATCAATATCATTCAATATTTAAGAAAACATTCTCAAAAGAATAAGACGCCGATAATTGACAAGCTGGGAACGCATACGAACACTTCTTACACATGAAGTTGGACCGGGTCTTCGGCCCGAAACAAATCGGGATTGATCGGAAATGTCGGAAAATCTCCAGAGGAATTATCAAACGAAATATATCAAAAACCGGAATTGAACATTTTGATTTCTGTTAAGCGTCGCTAGGTTTTGATGTGTTCATATTCACAATATCAATTTCTCAAATATTATTTCAGGTAATGATATTCACTGGTCGTGTTATTAAAATTACGTTTTGAAAACTTAGTAATCATAATCTTATGTTTTGATATTGTGAATTCTTCAGAAATTCATAATATTTCGTATGCAAAATACTAATTTGTCGTCTTAGTGTTTTAAGGACTATTACGACTATATTAAACTTCGGTACAATAATATGAATAAGAATCATAGAACCTATGTCTTCCCCATTTTGAAACGATATTATATCAATTTCTCAAACTAAAAGTCTCTCAGTGGAAGTTTGAGGAAATTACATGGAAAATTTGATAATACATCTGGTAAAGGTATAATTTTTTTTAAATTGCAGACAACCCTTTAGTATGTGAATGTAGCTTGAGCTGGTATGCTGCCTGGTTGAAAAATTTACATGACATGGACGATGAAGTTATGTCAAAAAGAAAACCCCTCTGTACAATGGCATCAGAACGTCGAGAATATGCTGTGGCGAATATTCCTTTGAAGAAGATGGGATGCGTAGGAAAAAATGTAGAACAAGCAACGTCAACAGCTGCTGTCGCCTATTTAACAAATATGATGAAATTGTTGGCGCTCGTCACTGAAGCGATACTTTTATTTTATTGTTGAAGATTTACTTCTGGTAAAATTTTCACTATATAATTTAGTATGAAGTACATACAAATTTATTTGAGTACCGACTTAAGTACCACATGATCAGAAACCGTTTCTCTGCATTTAATCTTTAAATTTGTTCACTTATTTTTTGGACATTATTAATGTGTTTTTAACAGACAAAAAATGTTTTTATACGTCTACACATATTACAAAACGTTGCTTGGTAAAAGAAAAAGATTTTTCTCGATCAGTAATATCATTATCTGCATCAATGATTGGTACATGTAATTTGATGGACCTAGCGAGATCTAATTAGAATTTTCAATTTTAGGTGCCTATTAGACTGAAAATCCGTTAACCTTCTTCAGTGAAATTTAAAGATTAGCAAAAAATTAAATTTAGTTAGTATCATAGGAAAGTTAAACTTATAGGTTTTCAAGCATTTGATCGTTATCTTCACCCGATTGTTTTTCAGTTTTTTCGACAGGATTGTTTAATTTATCTTTGAAAATATATGCATTCAATTGAAATATATTCAATAACTTTATTTTTATACTGAAGCTCGTCGATACGTGCGTAAAAGTATCAGATTAACATTGACAATCGTCGCTAATGTGCGACAAGTTTCAAACTTAAATAAGAAAGTGATCGAAAATTAGAATCCCACTACTTCGTATACCTTCGCTTCATCCAGACTTCGATACTTCCACAAAAAAACCATCGTTACTCAGATATTTTGAATAAAAGAAATAATTTTCTGCTCTCAGATTTAGATTTTAGTTCGTTAAAAGTGAGCCATCAATCTGCTTTAGTAAGTTTATCCACTAATTATTAGTAATTTTTTATTAAATCTTTAGTGAAAAGTTAAAAAATATTAAAATATTAAATACAAACAATAATTGGTAAAAGTTTGTACTAAAGTAACTTAGTGGCTTACTTTTCACTATTATTTAATAATATCAATTATTTTTTATAACGCGTGCATGATTTTAGTCGTTTTTCAGTAAATCGGGTATAAAATTCTACTTTTTACTTCCTAAGGACTAAAATGTGACGCGTACTTTTTATAAATCCTTCCCCCCCACTGCCAGGAATTAAAAGGATTATAAAAAATTTCTTGGGATTTAATATCATATTTCATGAGGTTTTAAAATATTTCCAATTATTTTGGGGTATACAAATAGATTTTACGAAATTTCTAATGATTTTGAGAAACTAAAAATCAATTTTAGTTATTTTTTTAGTGTTAAAAGCAGTTTAAAAATATTTTAAGATATTTCAAAGAATTTTAAGGAATTACGCAACAATTCAAGATGTAATGGGATTAGTATGTTTTTCATAATAATTAAAAAAGTTTTAGGACACTCAAGGGACTGATTAATGTGGGGAAATGGGGGACTGATGAGGGTTAAAATCTTTTCAAATGCCTTAAAATCCTTTAAAATCTTTTAAAATCTCTTAAAATATTCTGAAATCCCGTGAAATACCTTGAAGTATTTTCGAATCGTTATAAATCCTTTAATGGCTGCAAAATTCTGAATTCTTGAAAACTTAATGTGAAGTAATTAAATCCTGTACGTTTTCAATATAAAGTTTTAAAATTAATCTAAAATTATTCTCTCTATGCACATTGAGCTTCAAGTGGCGATAGATATAATGAAAATGTCGACAAAATTTGAAGGCGGGGATTTGTTCGTACGCGTATCGCAAAAAAATGTCGTTATTTTGAGTTCGGGTAGGGTAGAAAAGTTTCTATTTGGACCCAGTAAACCACGATGCCATTCATCACTTCTTAACTAGGTTTAAATGATTTTGAAAATTATGAAAATGCCATCAAATGTGTTATGTGATGTATCTGGAATATATTTACAATGAAATAAGTGGATTACGGATTCAGGAATTGAGCCAAAACATTTTTTTTTTAAATTTAAAAGTATGAAAATATTTTGAATCGTCATATTTCTTATCCTTTGGAGATATAAAGAATTTTACGCATATAGAATCACTAGAAAAGTTATTTGGAAGACCTGCAAGTCTATTTGCAAATTTCGATGCCTATTGAAACAATTTTTATCATTCTTATCATTATATTCCAGATACATCGCATAATACATTCGATGGTCTGATACTAGGGTAACTCCGAAAGTTTTGTCAATGAGAATGTTTTAAGTCTATTAGGTGAATTATGCATATGTATTTCAAAAATTTGATGTTTCTATGGACGACAGCAAAAATCAGAACGAAAAAATATTAATTTGTTTGTTTAAGGCATCATTTCACATTTATTAAGTATATATGAAAGGAAATATCCATACCTAAAATATTGCTAATGAAAAACTTTCGGAGTGACCTACGTAATCGTTGAAGGTGCTAAAACTCTAAAAAAATGGTGAAAAAGTTGATTTTTTGCCATTTTCAAAATTTTCAAAGTTATTTAAACCTAGTTAAGGAGTGATGAATGGCATTGTGGCTTATTGGGCACAAATCTGCATGCTTTGAAATATTTTTTCCGATGATTGAAACCTCATAAAAAATTTATTGAACTTTAAACAACAAAAAATGTGTCAATTTTAGCTATTTTTTGCAATATTCCCAATGCGCAAGTTGAATTTCTAAATGTTTCTTTACCAAACTTTCAGGAAATCTTTTTGGGTCCAAATAGAAAATTTTATATCCTACCCGAACTCAGAATAACGAAATTCTTTTTCGATACGCGCTATTATGCACGCTAAATGCGCTTCTGATCTGTAAAAACGCACCAAAAATGATTTTGCGATATTAAAAAAAAAACGAGCAGCTAGGATTTTCATTCAAACGGATTTTGAAACTGTGGACACGTACGAACAAATCTCCGCCTTAAATTTTTGTCGACATTTTCATTATACCTATCGCCACTTGAAGCTCAGTGTGTATGATCATCTTTAGTTCAAATTTGTACAATTTGGAGCTTTTTCATTCAAAATTTTCAAGCAAATGTTTCACTGCCTACTTTGAAATCCGAATAACAGAAAGTGTGTAGTATTATACAATGTTTTAGACCGTGCTCACCCTCAGAACTGTGAGGAAATTTTTGTTTCAGGAGTTAAAATCTCTCATAATTTATGGTAAATTTTCATAAATTTCCGGCAAAATTACCGTAAATGATCGAATATTGCCATAAATTTACGGAAATTTGTTAAATGAACATTTAACACTGCTGATGCTTCCTCCATTCAACATCTATTATGAAGAGAAATCATGCCAGTATTTCAAAAAATTGCTTAAATCATGCATGTTTTAAAGAATATCGTATGTGCCACGGAGGAGAGGTACTTTATCGACAAGTGTATGTTTTTAGTAGATATGACTCATGGGCGAGCGTGCAGGAGCCACAGGTTTAAGTTTAAAGATAGTATTTTATGGAGGTATTAGACGAATATGCTCGTTTTACCGATTTATTACAATCAGGAAGTGAGAAGGAGTAATGAAACGATGAGGATGAGTGCACGAGCTTTCTTTGCTAAACGATACATATCATAGTCGTTGCCAAGTTACCTGAATGTTGTTCTTCGCAAATGCGGCATTCTTCGAGTTCGCAGTGCGAGTGAGATTTCTCATTGATTAATGAGTATAATCGAAGAAAGTATCTTAAGCTCAGTATGTTAAAAAACAATTTTGCGACTATTTATACATTTGTAGTAACTAGACATTTGTTTAACGCTACACAGTAGTTATGGTTTTTCTATTTAGATTTACAGTGAAGTTGCTTCGATTTTTAATTTCATAACAAAATAAGAAAGATACGCTGAAAGTTAAAGTAACAAATCAAGAGTAGGTTTGATAGTTCTGTTTACAAGATTCTAGTTTTTTTTAAGTCATTTTAGGATTCGCTGTTATTAATAGCTGTATTATGCACCAAGGGGGAGAAGAGAGACTTTTTTGACGAGTACTGAGAATATATCTGTCACAAAAGTCCATCTCCCCTATGGCACATACGGTTCTTTTTATAATAAATACATGATTTCAGCCCTTTTTCATTGCTATGAAGCAGGCCTTTTTACTCCCTAGGGAGTAAAAAGTGGAACTTTTGGCTCGCTTCATAGATATGAAAAACAGTTGAAACCATGCGTGTATTATAAAAAATAAATTAAGAGCCTCATGGCGCTCTTTTATCATTTTTAAAACTGGCTTTATGTCACCTGAGCTATGAGACGTAAAAAGGAATTACCTAACACTGGGAAATTCGTACGATATACATATCAATGAATTGCCTTCTCGAAACATATTTTATAGTTCTTCGCATATGACTTTTCTGCACTTCTTATCAATTTTGCATAAAAATTGAGTGCAGTTCCACTTTCTCTGAACCAATTCCTCGAGCATCTGACGTGGCATATGAGTAATGATAATATCTAATGGATTGTCGCTACGGTCTTTTATCTCACTGTGATAAGTTATTTTAAATAATAGTTTTTTTGCAGTTAAGTCGTGAAAAAAATGCTTATCGAGATTTCCAATCAATATAGAGATCAGGAAAATATATTTGAAAATTGTAGTAGTTTCCTACACACTTTAAGAGTGTCTAATTTATAAAATATGTTCTGTTAACAAATTATTTTCGCATGGGAGCGTCCATTTTAATTTTAATGTTGATTTTTCAAATTTTATACCCACACTCTCCTACGTAAGAATTTGTAAGATTTTGAGACCCCTTCCATTTATTTACAAAAGGCTATTATTTTTTTACTTCAAATAGAATATCAGGAATATTTAATCTATTTGCTGAAACTTAAAGTAAAAGTGTATGACACAAAAAAAAAAAAAACGAAGGATTTTCATAAACGTAACTGATCCTGAATCTTTTTGAAGTCCTTAAAATTCTTTTCATCCTTTTTTGCCTTATATTATTTAGAATTCAATTTACATATTTGAAAACTGTTTGAAATCGAGGAATGCATTTAAGATCATTGAAATCTCTTGAAAATGTTTTAAATTACTTTAAATTATTGAGAGTCTCTTCCAATCTTTTGAGTGATTTTAGAACTCATTAACAATTTTTAAACTTACTTGAAATTACGTAAAAACACTTAAAATTTGTTTAAAACATTTGGAAAATGTTGAATACCTATGAATTATTTTAAACGCATCTTGAATGATTTTTTATTCTTTTGAATTCTTGAAAAATTCATTCAAACATTTGTAAAACCTGAAAAATATTTTAAAATATTTTTTTTTTCTTCAAATCTATCAAAATTTTTCTAAATCATTTAAAAACTTTGTAATTCTATTGAAGTCTTTTTAATACATCTTAAACGCTTTTTGAATTTTTTTTATTTCTAATGAATTGTTCTGAATTGCTTTAACTTCTTTTAAATTCTTTTAAATGCTTTTGAATTATTGTATTCTTTTAAATTCTTTGAAGTATTTGAGCTCTTGAATTCAAGAGTACACCTAAATTGCTGGTGGTTAACTCCTCGAATTCAGATGCGCGTATACCTGGTAAAATCTGAATAATATTATGCAAATGTGAATAATTGGCGATTAAATTTTTTAAGTATTTTCGATAAAGGAATCTTACGTAAGAAAGACCCAAGTAAGGATCTTTTAAAATTTGGTATGCCCCTCTTCCCATAAACCTTTAAAGCCTACATAATTAACGGACGTTCCAAATGTAGAAATGATCGTATGCGAAGGATTTATATTTATAATTATATATCGTTCGGGAACCGCAAAATAGAAAGTAAAATTAAAGATGTTTTGCTATTGTATAGATAGCAATAAAAGTAGCCTAGGGTACAAGTAGAATTAAAAATTAATTAGGACGCTTCCACACCACGTGAAATAGGAAAAATCTGTCTAACTGTCAGAAAATAATGGCAACCTTAAAAATCACGTGGTTTTGGTATGGATCGTCTAATTAGTAAGAACATTAATTCTCCTGCTTTAACTATATTCATCCCAGTGAAAAGGTATTAGCTGGATACATGAAATTATTTATTTTATACAATGTATAATTTTATATATTATAATAGTGCTTTGTGGGAGTTTAGTTACGATAGTCTCTTCCAATTCCATCTCACGAGACTAAAAGAATTCCTTTGACCCAACAGCGTGATGATATTATACAAACACATATCATTTACGGAATCAATTTATATCTTTAGCGTAGAGTTAGTAACCTATAGTATAGATCTAGTATAGAGAACATATGCATATAACCGTTATAAAGATCGTATACATATCGACTAACTGATTGAAAATTTTAATTTGTTTTTAATATTTCATTACAATGTGTATAAATTTACGCATGCACGTCTGGGTGACTGATTTCATTCTGCTGTGGTTTGTCTCTGAATAGGATATTAGATATTACAGTAGTCTTAAATCTTTGTATGGTGTGATAGACGGATTTTCGGATGACTCGAGTTATTTCCTGCAATAAGACCCAAAGATTTTTTGTTACTTCATCATTTTCATTATTAAGCTCTTAATATAGTTTCCATAAAAATGTGATAAATTATCGTGTTAGTAAAAATGAATAGAATGATATTATTGTTTCCTCGAAATCATATCAATTACATTTTAGAATTTTTTCCATCTTGAGAGATTATTGCCATAATAGATTGGAGTAGGTCCCTCTGTCGTACACCTAATGAATCCAGAATTGTGGATGTGTTTTTTAAAAAGTGGAAATAACAAAACTGTAAGAAATCACTCTTATTCTTTGACTGTTCTTAAATAGCTTCGAACGAAGTAGAAACACTCAACTACCTCACTCGAGAACAAACACACTTTTTCCGGCGACTGGACGAATAGGTCGTAACAAACAATTATCTCATATACGCCAAATGTGGTTCTTTGCCGGCCCTATATTTTGCTCAGAACTCGCACGCGGCATATATTAGCACTAAAATTCATTAATCAATATTGTCTTTATCAAATTTCATTTTTGATTTGATCCATTATATTCCCAAAAGAGAAGTAAGAACAATTATAACACTTTGTTTAAAGAGGTAGAGTCACGGAAACAATTGAAAGTTCATATAAACAGAATAGGGGTGGTCTCTGAAAAAGAAATTCATATGAAAATTAGCGAACACTAGTGCTTTGTGTATTTAGATAAATAAGCGTAGATGATGTAGGATGTCAAAGATGCGGGAAGGTCGATGCGACCCCCGAAAGAACCATGTCGAGACATATCTTCGCCACGGGAAGTCTTGTCGGGAGCGCCATAAGATTATAATGTAATAATGATAGTTATAATTATGAATAAGCGGTATTTTTATACAATGTCTTACATTATCAGATCGTTGCCTGCGTCCCCGACGAGCGCACCTGGTGACTTTATTATACCTTGTACCCTTTCCTACCATTGTTCTAAGGTCTAGCGCATTGTTAATATATGTGTACCTATGAAACTAAGTAAGAAAAGGAACCCCAAGTCCCTCGAATATATTTGAGGTCTTTGCAGAAAGATGGAAACATATCGCGAAGCAGCCAAGTTGTTTCATTATCATCTGTGCTGCGTTCACACGCTTATTATGCGTCGCACTTATATATGTATAAGCAATAAGCATACGTATAGACTATCGCACACAGAAGACAAATCCAAAAATCTCTATGTTTCTCGTACATATTGATATAACTTTTGAAATATTACACATTCAAGCGTTGCTTGCAATTATGCTAATATATATGTATATTCTATATTATGAAAGTAAGAATTAATACAATCTTATACCCACAATTACATATCAGATACGTGGACACCATGCCTAAAATTAACTTCATGTTACAAATCTATATATATTTAAATACATATATTATATATATATATATATATATATATATATACAAAAATGAAAATATATTAACGGAAAGTAAAATCACTTCTATATGTCTATTCAAGATTACAACTTTAGATACATATGGATATGACGATAATTACATAGAAAATATGTGATTTATTTAAGTGACATAAGATTATTAAATGTTTCTTCTCATATGTATATGAATATATAAAAATCTATGTTTACCAACCTGCAGATGCGGTGGTGTCTATTCAGATTTTAATATCTACGTGTAATTGTTTATGACGATATATATTATTACTATTACATTATGTCGTTAATGAATCAACTATGTATATGTGGCACTTTCAAATGAATAAAGATAACGTAAGCATATGAACAAGTTTTAACGATTTTTTCTAAATACTTTCATTTTCAAATTATTTATATCCATAATTTCTTTGTTTAAGGGGATTCCTCTTATTCTAATGCAATTTTTTCTTTACAATATGGTATCTAAAGTTTTCCTCCTAATTTTAGAGGATTGTTCTCTTCTATGGAGGATTCCTCTCAAAGGAAGAGGTTCCCCTTAAAAGGAAAGGAAAAATCCTCTCAATTGAAAAGCTTCCTTTAAACTACATTTCATGCCATCCTCTCACTTCGAGAGGTTGTTTTTATATTTTTCTAGGTTATATTTTAGGGTTTTTGAAATCAATAATTCATTTTGAAATTAGAATTTTAATTTATTGACAAAACGATTGTTTTATTATAATTTGAAACGTAGCGACACCATTACACCATTACACGAGAACTCCGTGGTACAATTACTAATTTCAGTGGTTGGTGTGAAAGAAAGTCCTCCTGCGCGAGACATTCCTACACCGAGAGAACATATTTACGTTTATCGTATGATTTCGTCTCATGCTACTTTAGTTTGGGTTAATTCTTACTATGACAGCACACTTTCATACTTATTTAGTATGGAGATAGCGCATTATAAAATTCGTATAATATACTGAGTCTGAGAGTAAGAAAGACACGCGTTTAACCTATAGACGAACACATGCCTTGCACGCATGGAGACCCATACTATTTTAGTAAGGATCACAAGCGTTCGGAGTAGCGTGGCTGCACGAAAAAAACAAAACACTAGCCGTTGTTGACTGATACTGCGCAAGCGCAGTTTAACGAGCGGATAAATTGTCCTCTCAACGCATGGCCACCTTACTATAATAGTATGGAGTTTTGAGTTTCGAGTATGAGGCCTGCCATGCGTTCATGAAAAAAAGGTAGGAGCGCTGTGATAATTTTCCATGGATAAGGTTATGAATATTCAGTAAGAAAGTATTTTCTCTCCGTGTAGTAATCTGTATTTTTTAATTCAAATGAATAATAATGATTGTTGAAGCCTATTGTTTTTTTATGCCAAAGTAAAGTAACTCCTTCTTAAAACCTAAAGCTATTACCAGATTTGGTTCATATTTAGTTCCTTTCAATGAAGCCCATTTCACTGAAATAGCACTTTTTTTTATTTAAAAGCACCATTGGTAAAATTTTACAAAATTTTGAATAATGTTCCAAAGAACGAAGTTCGCAATTATACGTGCAAGGACCACAAATAGGAGCAGAAACGAAAGGCTTGGCAGAAAAAAATCTGTAGCAGCATCAAATCTGGATAATGTAACATATAATGATATTTTGGTTTAAGATTACATCCAAACAAGGAAATATACATTTCGTGATGTTCAGAAATTATAGTTCTTAAATATTCGACCATGCCTCTATTGACATATGGAGCTGTCAAAATTTCTACTATTTCCCTAAATACTAAAAAAAAGCACCAAACAGCATCATCTTCGGGAATGTAATCACCAACAATCAAAGCAAAATATCTTATAAATGTCAACATTTCTGACGCTGAAAGCTTAATCTTTTTTTGCCTCAAGTGTTCTTCAGTAATTGAAGGAACTGTATTACCATTCTCTGCTAAACTATAATCAAAATTACGGGTTCGCTCATTTAGAGTTAAAAGATCATGATATTTTTTCTTTTTAAAAATATAATTAATAATCTCCCCCATATTTTACTTCCCAACTCCTTCACAAATGTCATTCATTATGTCAGCATGAGGATTTTTCGTTGGATCTGCATAACTGGGAATTCTGTTGAAAACGCATTTTTCAGCTATTCCGGTTTTAGATGAATCATTTTTAGTATCGTCAGTGGAGTAATTTTCAGAATTACGTAATAATATATGATCTGTACGTATTTGACTTTGAAGAACATCTCTGTGAACCTTACATATCCTGTAAGAGTGATTTGAATTAAATTCACAAGTAAAACCTAATAACTCATGCATTCCCAAATTATCACCTAGAATCATAGAGAGGCAAAAATAAATTCGCTGTTCGTTAATTTCAATTCCATTTCTTTCTAAATCAATGAGATCATCAATTGTTGGCTTAAAAACTCTTTCATTCTTAAATACTTTGTCTTCTGATAAGAAAAGCAAACCTAGAAACATGTTTTCCACTGCTGACATACATTCCGGAGGAAAGCAAGCAATAGAATAATAAAGTGCTCCAATTTTATGTTGACTAGCGTGGGATCCTAGTGCATTGCGGGTTCAAAATCATCAAAATATAGCAAGAGAGGAAGCACGATTTTATCATTAACCCTTAAATTGTAAAGGTGGGTCATTCGTGCCTTGCCAAAATATTATCCCTTTGCTAGCTTGTAGAGAAGGGCAGAGGGAAGGCTCAGACCATACCGTAAAAAATGGTACACTAGTAGGCTAT
>JAUESH010000008.1:14091579-14107844 GCA_032275165.1 Synergus magnus | reverse complement strand
AATAAATTTTCTTTTAATATAAAAATATTTATATGTTGAATCAAAAAAACCTAGTCAAAAAAATGTTTTTTTTTTAACTTAATAAGAACTTTTCTCTGGGTGTGGTTAAACCAGTGAACATTTACAACTCAAAAACAAAACCCGTCTCACAACTAAACCCTCTCCCCTACTTGAAACGAATTCAATGTTAATTCAAAGGAACTAAAATTAATTCAAAGGAATTTAAGATAATTGAACATCAATTTAAAAGAAAATAGAGCTCTGTGTGCACGAAATTCAAAGACGTTGTTATAAACTTCCTATATTGAGAAAAATGACGTTTTTAAAATTACCATTACGCTAAAGACATTTTTAGAACGTAATTTGACTTCACATACGACAGTTTTGCATCGTTCTAAGGACTTTTCTTGTCGTTTACATACAATAGAAATATTCAGGATTTTCTAAGGCTAATTCAAAAGAATTTAAAAGAATTCAAGGGTAATCACGGAAATTTAATAGAATTTAATGTTAATTCAAAAGAAATCAGAAAAATTAGAACGAATTCAAACAAAATCTATTAAATTCCGTTATTTTGTGAATTTTTCCTAAAAAAAAATAATCGTATTTTATACTGGGGCCATAGTCATACATTTTCTAAGGATATTTTTTTTTTAGAAGTTCCAATGAGCCGCAATTGTGCACGCCAGCAAATAATAGGACTTTCACGAGGCTGCGAAAACCCCTACAAAACATTATTTAGAAAATTATGTAAATTTTTTTCTGGTATATGTCAGAAAAATTTCGAAATCAAAAAATGTTTTTTTTTTTTTATTAATTTATCAATCTTGTAATAATTGTACCTGCAATATAATTTTTCGACCGGAAAAGAGTAAGGTCTCCTTAAAGAAATCCGTAGAGACTCAAACAAATTCATATGAATTAAAAGGACCTCATTTTAATATAGAAATGTATAGAAATCCAAAGGAAATCAAAGAAATAGAAATGAATTAAAAGGAATTGAATAGAATTTAATGTGAGTCGAACAAAAATTTAATGAATTCAAACAATTTAAATTAAATACAAACGAAGATAAAATAAATACAACTGAATTCTAAAGAATTCAAAGGAATTCGGATGAGTTCAAATAAATGCAAAAGAGTTCGTATTTAAAGTTATTTCAATAGAAATCAGAAGGATTAAAATGAATGCAAACGAATATAAAATAAATTCAAGTGAACTTCAAACAATTTAAGCGAATGAAAAATAATTCAACATGAATTGAAAAGATATTAGAAGAATTCTAAAGAATTAAAACAAAATCAATTAAATTCAAAGGAATTTCAAATAAATTAAAATGAGTTCCGTAAAAAATTAAGCGAATGAAAAGGAATTCGTAGGCATTAGTATAAATTAAAAAAAATTCCCAGCAAATGAAGAGAACTCGTAGGGAATTGAAGGAATTGAAGGGAATATAAAACATGTCCATATAATTGCGCGTGAATTTAAGCAGATTCTACAGAATTCAGAGGAATGTAACTGACTTCAAAAGAATCAAAATTGATTCAATTAAATTTAAACGAAATCAATTACATTCAAACTATTTCAAAAAAATTCGAAAGTATTCGAAAGTATTCGAGAGAATTGAAATTATTTCAAGGTTCATTTAAAGGAAGTAAAAAGGAATTCCTGAGAATTCGTATAAATTTAATGGAATTTGTAAAAAATCAAAAGAATTCTAAGAAGTTCAAAAGAAATCGAAGGAATTAATGTAATTGAAAGAAATTCGTATAGTTAAAAGGGATTCAAGTTAATTCTAGGTTAATTAAAAGGAAATTAAAATATGTAACCCTCCGCCGTCCTTGTTATTTTTACAACCTCCGCCGTCCTTGTGGGTCATTTGTGTTTACCCCTCCTCCATCAATACAGTTTGCGATAAAAAAATAATTTGAAATTTCTAAGTTATTGTTCCAATCCCCTATTTTATCATTCAATTTTTCTTGAATATTCAAAAATGTTTTGAAATGACGTGTCACGCTTCTTTCTTCCCAATAAAATTCGATCCCGAAAAATCGACTGGGTCACAACGACCTACAAGGATGGCGGAGGGTTAAAAAGAATTCATACAAATTTTAAAGCATTAATTAATCATGGTAAAAATATTATGTCTTTATTATGTATGTATATAGTGTACTACTACTATATACGTGTATAGTGTCCTTGACAATATTAATAAAAAAAACTTTTAATGTTCTTTACCCAGATATATTCTTCATTTAAATAAACTATAGGAGAAAAACGGTACATTCTTTAAGTAAAGGGGATGGTTAGTGTCTGTTGATATCCCAAGGCCAAGGTACTTCAAGGCAGTCGACTGAACGTGCCCGGATGGAACGTTGAGAGAAGCCTTCTCGTTTGAAAAGGAAAGGCACGGAAAGTGAATACCGAACACTAAACCGCACAGTTCTAGCCTTAGTAAACGAGAAAGAATCCATTGCGACAGCCAGGTATCATTTGGTTCTAGTTCATATCATACAGAATCAGCTTTGCACTACTACACTAATACACTTATAGACTAATTCACATACGCGTACAAACACACCTCTTCATGTGCTCGATTCGTGACTGGTCACGTCGGCCACTTCACTTTTCTACACTTTTTCTTAATCGACAAAATTAACTTCCATTGTCAAGCTCTACAGAAATGTCCATTTTTTATCGTACCCAAGGTAAATTTTTTTTTAAATTATAAATTAGGCATAGAAAGTGCACTACATAGTATATCCGTTTATTTTTTAGTTTCACTTTTAATACAAGAAATATACATTTGCTGCTGCCGTAACAAACAATAAAAATCAGACGAAACTTATCGATATGACTTCTATTAGCATGTAAAAGAAAATCATTATTTGCACCTTCTTATTATTTCAATGCGTTACACCCGACCTACTACGACAGAGTTGCAAACCAGTTTCCAGATATCATCTGAAAAAAATAGAAGGTAGTAGTCTAATGAAAGCGAAAGGCGTTTATTAATATTTCCACTGAATTTCAATGTTCTTAAATTTATGCCTTGAAAGATAGTCAGTATAATTAAACAACAGTATTAAAATTAGTTTCTTACTTGATCGGTTCATATGCTTTCACTGCATCCAGGAAGAAATTGATTGTGACTTAAGTACTACCAATTTTACTAGTCTAAGTACTTTGTCGATTTCATTTAATAACTTTTTAAAATTGAAAGCTAAATATTGAATGTTAATGATAAATAAATATAATATTAATATTAATATTAATATTCAATGTCTAAACAGTATAAACACAATGTCTCTACATTTCCAGGTAAGCTATTTAATTTTTCTTCTCAAATTGCAAAGGGGGTGGTGGTGTGTCCACCCTGATGAATGTTTCTCAAAGAAAAAATTCCAAAGATTCTGATCCGAATGAATCTGCGGTTGAACTAAGGATTCCTATCCAATAAAATATGATTTCATCTGAAGTTGAAACAAGGATGCTAATCCGACTGAATCCGGCCTAATCTGATTTTGAAACAAGTTTTGCGTTCCAGTCGATTTAATCCGAAGTTAAACCAATTTTCCTATATATTTGTGAAAGACTAGTCACAATTTTCTGGTTTCATAACGTTTGTTATTAAATGCTTTTAATTCATTCGTACTGGGTGCATGGAATTGAAATGATTAAAATTTGCTCGCAATGAGTCTCGCATTCATATTTTTTAAGTTTGTCAAAAAATCTGGACATTACGAAAAAAAGGTGATGAAAATAGGAATACGTGCGGGGTAAATAAGACAAGAAAACGTCGACTTAGTGTACAGATCGAGAAGTTTCAACTAAAAAAATTAATGAATGGAACCAGAAGAAGATCTATAAATATTCTGGAGAGGTCTGTAGTATATGTAAATCATGTCTGGAAAGCCAAAACGTTTTTGAATATAATAAATAAACATTTTTCAAGTGTAACAACGACTGATATCCTTGGAATAGAAAGGAGATCCATTATTCTTATAATACGATGCGGAAATGGTCTATGACAATGCGAAAGTATCCCTGCAGGTAGCCAATATCCTGATGACGTGTGAATCGAATAGCTGGTGTAGACATATTTGAGTAAAGTCGAAAGTGCAGTTCCGTAGAGAACGCGTAAAGGTAGGATACACCACTTCTTAGGATATGAACGTCGCGCCGCGCCGCACCACTTCTCCGCTCGCGTGGCATATTTGAAAAGGAGGTGAACGCGCGCGCGAGAGTGGTACCATTGGATAGGGAACTGGGGCAGGAGCCAATAGTGAGTAGCGAAGGTGGAGCGATAGGTATTAAATAGGTGTGCGGCTGCATCAAGCGAGTTGAGTTCATAAACCAGTCGCCTTTAATGTAATCGGTGGAAATTTGGATTACAGTGATCCGAACTGAGTGGTGGTATACAGTTCTCTTCTGTGGATACAGCTCGCGGAGTGCGAGCCTTGCGACCGGCCAAACTAACGAGTGACAGTCCTCTGATAGAACGGTGGGCACAGTTGTCAGTCGCCGCCGAGCCAGTGACTCAGACAGTCCGCAAAGGAGTTGTCTTAACGAAGAACTATGAGGTCCTTTGGCGGTTTTAAGCCGCTACACCATGTCATTGTACCCGCGGCGGTTCTTCTTCTTTTCCTTCTCAACGTTCCGTCCTTAGATGCAACGCGCGCCAACAATACCAGCACCAAAAGGAAGAAGGGTGAGTGTCCTTAACTTGGTTCTCTCGTCAACCTTCGACTCTTCTCCCATAAATCCTAGTCCTTCATTAAAAGACTATCTTCTTCTCTAATCTACTCTTTCTACAAACTTTCATTCAAGAATGGATGATTTATCACCACTTCCTTATTCTCTTTTTCTAAAGATCCATTCTTTCATCCTCTTTTGAAAGCAAAGCAGATAAAGCTTTTAAGTTTACTCTCTTATTAAATTGAAAACGAGTCATTCAATATCTTCTTCACTTTTTCATTTCGCACGAGTCCTCTCTTCCTTTTTAGTCTAGTTTCGACACCCTTACTCTTCTATCTTTCCTCATAAACTTATCCCGCTATCTTCTCTCTTCTTCATTACTCCCTCCCCGATTCTCATTCCTTCTCTTTCCTTTTCGCGAGAACCGCGAGTGAAGTGTTACATGCAAAGCGAATCGGCTTCTACCGCAGGAAGGATCAGGACGTTAGTGAGGAACGTAGACAACAGTGATGTGTTTGCGAAAAGCAAGTGCTACCGGGTGAATTGCAGGTGAATCACGGTTACTACTCTTGAACCAAAATCAAAGAGAGTCGAAAGCTATCACCGTAGATTTTTCGTGTGACCGAATATGAGCAATTTGGCGCAATCAACATCAAATGGGGACGTTCGTCTACTATTTCACGATCAGTAGATAAAAGCGAGGCATATCGCTCTACCGTGTCGAACGTGACGTCCTTACGTGGCACAGTGCAAATCTCTATGTGCACATCCCCCCATTCATATAACGGTCTTCATGCTTGGAATCCTCGGGATACCAAATGCCGTTAAATGCAGATCGAGTGAGATTAACTGGATGTCGTAAAGTCCAAGGGATATACTCATATAAACGCGGTTCGTGAGAATAGATCTAGTGACGATGATGACGACAATGTCTTGAATTAGCAATTTTCCTTCTTGGAGATTTTCTTCTTTCCTCAGAAATATAGTTCTTTGAGTTTCCTATCTTCTGAGACCTGTACATGTACAAACATCTTAGATTAAATCAATTTTTTTTTATCCTACCATCAGGAAAATCAATCTTGAAATTCTTTTCCCAAGCGGGTTACATTGTTAGATTCTTCTCTATTTTATTCCAGACTGAAAAATTCTTTCCTCTGAAAATTATCAGTTGTCACGTATATGTCTATCGTACATAATAAATTGAAAATCTCTTAAATTTACTCTTAAAATTTAAAAGTAAACTAGTAAAATACTTTCGAATTAAATTATCCATCATTTCAGATTTGAGAAAAAGTTCAACACAAAAGTTTCGATAAGTTCAGATACGATTCTTTGAAATTAAACTCAACCGCTCTTTCTTGGCTAATTTGACCTAATTTTTCTCTAATCACGCAATCAACAATTTTTAACTTCAGATTCATGATTAGCGAGCAAAATCCTATCTCAAGCTGCTAGACACTTTCACAATTCAAAAAAAAAGTTAAAAGTGAAAAGGCAGACCTATGTGAATTAAACAAAAGTTTGGAAACATTTAAAAGAAACTTTTTCGCAAAAAATGCATGCAAGTGTGTATCGGAAAGAAAAACAAATTATTTAATTATACACGAAATCACTTTCTATTTTGGAGTTACACTCTATCACTATCCTATCTGTAGAGCGTACCGTCAAGTGAAAACGGACAATTCTGGTCAGACGGCATTGATATCAGTAGATACTACGAATTCTAAAGCTTCCACAGTGTTGGAAAAAGTGTTGAAGATTTTCCGTCATATTGTATCGAATTTTGCATCACTTAACCGAAAAACTTTTTTTGGTGTTTTATAAATGAGTGTAACTAAAAATGGCTTCAGGGTATCTTTCCGTTTCCCATCTAGCCTATGATTCAAGACACAAAATAAAAAATTATACACGGTTTTTAATTTACAAATATTTATTCTCCAAGAAGAATTTTTGAACATTTTCCGATCTTCCAATATAATTTTTTTATGATTAATACGAGAAATGCGTATCCTATCAATTTCTGGCTGAGTCATTTTTCTTTTTGCGCATCTCGCACATTTTAGTCGGAAAATGGTTTTTAAAAATTTCGAATAACATTTTCGATGGACAAAATCTGAATTGTTGGTCGAATAAGGCTGGTTAACAAAACTGGTCCTTAAAATAGTGTTCTAAAACGCAATTTGATTTGACAGTTCTCTTGAAAGTTATCGTGGTCATAGAAGACGGCAACAACTCACAGACACTGTCCTAAAAATCGTTTCCGCTCATATTTGAGTGCCTGAAAGTAAAAAGTGGATAAAAATATCTCGTTTTTAAAAGAGGGACAAAAATTTGTCTGAATAAGAAGGGGATAAAATGAATTTTTAAAACAAAATCGAAACGTCAATACCTACGCTGATTGGTTCTCCTTATTCCGTTTTTGCTTTGAAAATTTATATTGTCCCATTTTTACTCTGAACAATTTTTGTCCCACTTTTACAAACGAAATATTTGTATCCACTTTTTACTTTCAGCCGTTCATTTGATGATATTCATGAAAGTAAATTTTAACATAAAATATACTCTCATGAGAATATAAAAAAAAGATAGAATTTTCAGTAATATACAAAACAGTGCAAATTTTATATTTTAATTAAATTCACTAATAGATTAGAAAAGCACGAATGGACAGTACTCTAAATTGCAATAAATGTGCAATTGAAAATTATTATAGTGTATATTATTTTGTGTCTCACGATTATTGCAACTTAACAACGTTAGATATCGTATGCAAGTATTATAAATGTCATATTAACAAGTGTTTATTGGTAATTTACGTAATTCACATTTTAATTTCGAAATTGAAACCGGATTATGATTTTCCATGAAAATTTTTTATCTAATGTAACAAGTACGACTACTTCACAAATCTCAGACTGTAGTTTCGTGACGTAGTTAAAGAACTACGTTATATTTTCACTTTAAAAATAGAAAGATCATTCAATTTATATCATTCGATAGTCACTTTCTTCGCATTTCCTGAGCTTAGTGATTGGAATGTATTTATTAGGAGTAGTATCGTGTCTTCTGAACTGCAGTTACAATAGGTCTGCACAATTGGTTCCGTTGATTTAAGATGAAGACTGCAGTATTGTAAATTTCTCCGAAAGATTATTTTGAGACAATTTCGAACGAAGATAAGTAACTTTCAATAAACTTGTTAGAATGCTCAAGATTACCAGAACATCTTAAAGTTTCTTGAACTCAACAATTTCGAGAAATGAGATTTCGTTAAGATTTGTGCGAGGAGTAGGATGGCGCTTAGTGGAACCTGTTCACCTAGATGAAACCTGTCTCGGAAGTTTCTTCCGAACCCGCTCAGTTTATACACACATCGCTTCACCATATGCCGGTCATTGTCTTGAATCTCGAAACAAGTTTGTCAAATCGACGATCCTTAACGGTGCCCAGGTAGAAAAGCGAATCGGTGGCCACGTCATTGAACTTGTAGTCGACTGGTTTTCTGCGAGTAATTGGCCTTCCGCCGAGGCAAAAAGAGATAGCAAGAACATACGCGGTACCTATAAATAAAAAAGTAGAATTCGGAATAATCTCATTTACATTTGATAGTCATTTAAAGTATTCTAAATTTCTCGAACAGTGTAATAATTGACATCTAATAGATTTACATGCGATCTTGAGAGCTAATTCGAATGAAATCGGTCGATATATATCGATTGCTCGGGACGAGAGTAATTGAAATCTCGCGCTGACGATAATCACGAGAATGATTGCGTTCGTGTAGCCAAAGAACAACTTGTCCGACGAAAAGATACCATATATAAGACGAATCTATGAAAGACCTTCTGATCATATTCCGATGACATGACATTCCAGTATTTTCATTATACGACAAGAAAAGTGATTACTATCGTTGCGTAACAAGAAAAATTGCTAGTTTCATTATACAATTGAGGAAATTTATCCATTTCTCTGAACCAAAAAACAAATTGTTACTGACAATTCCGTAATTGCAAATTTTAAACAAATATATTGTCAACGTTAAAAAATAGAATTTTAAATTGAAGGTGAGTTCGACTCTCTTCTTCGTGAAAGCACGTGCGGATAAATATGCTGGCTAAGGATCATCACCCGTCTTATTTCAAAGTCACGCTGGTGAATCCTTACACTTGATTATTGTCTCTTTTATTTCTCGGTAAAGTACGGAGGCAGCCTTGTATTTTCTACGACAGTGGTTCCGTATGATGCCTTTGTTAATGTTGATTCGTTTGACGGTGTAGCCATTTTTCAAAATGGACAAGGAAGACATTTACAAATGCGACATCCACTCACCGTAAAATACAAATATGGCTGAGAATGGTAGGGAACTTTCCTCCTCTTTCTTATTGTTAGAACAATGAGGACTTTGTTTTTCCATTTTTTCCCTCGTTTTTAATGAACCGTGTTGGAAGGATGGTACTTTCTAAGCTATAATACGTGCGTGGACGTTCGAAAGATATAAAGGTGACGCCTTTTGCATAAGTCAAAATGTATTCCTAGAAAAAGGGAGATTAATGCAAACTTATTCCATGGTGCGCCAAGTGTGTGAAAGCAGTGGGCGTCCGTTCATTAGAAGAGACGCGATTGTTTTCTTGGTATCAGTGAAACTAGATCAGAAAAATTAAGATATAAAATACGTGAAAAATTGCGAGAGGAAATAAACTAGATTTTTGATAGAAGTAATTTATCTCAACTGTCAGTTCTCCTAACTCTGGGTAACGGAAGCTAACTTTCTTATTAAGAAATATTTCTAAAGTGTAAATTATTTATCTAGGATAAAATTACAGGATTTTTAAACATAATATAATCGGTAATTTTACTATAGTAAATTAAGTAAATATAGGTAAAAAAAAAGCACTAAACGTTTAATATTCAGAGTATTATCTGATATAATATACATTATATAACATACCAGAGTCAAATCGAAACACTTCTCTGTATCAACTCCGATTCGGTTTATCATTTTTTAAGGTGTTCTAGTTCAATCTATCTCAAAGACCGTTAATTGATCGAAATGCTAATTGGGTATAATTTTCATGCAAATTTTCGCTCAAAAATCGAGCTGGATATCGACACTTAAAAAAACGATATCGTAAGATTTCATAAGAGCAGTTTTCTTTTTTACAAATTTTATTATCTAAAGTGTTATCTCACAGTAACAAGTTTTCACCTTCTAATTGTAAGATCTAATTTTTTCTGGGAATTTATTAAAATTTCTAACACTATATGACATCACTATCACTAGTCATGTGTTAAGTACGAAATAACTTATATAAGTTAACAAGGAGTGCAATAACTAGTTATGATTTTCTTAATATGGTTAAACCAAATTATCGTAGGTATAAATATGATATTCAGGAAGTTTCACATGAAGTTTTAAATCACTTATATGAATATTTTCTCGGAAATATATATTAGTTGAAAATTTGTTAATATTCCGTGGGAATATTTCAAGAGAAAATGTGTGATGTTCTAGAATGTTGATTGAAGCTTGTCCTTGAAATTTAAGAGTTCCATCTATGCTTTCACATACATATATGATTAGCTTCGACTACATATTAGATTTTTCTGAAAAATCAAATTTCCGAAGAATGAGCGTCTTTCCCTCTCGGGATAACTATTCCCGTTCTATTACCAGCCAAGCGACAAATTACTGCTATCGTTCCATAATCGTGAAAGTAGGTGTACGAAACAATTAAACGACTTTAAGAGAACGTTCCTTCAAGTAATACAGAAAAAAGGATACTTTTTATCATTCACGGTTAGATCGAGAATAAGTAACGGTTTTGGGTGAAAGTTTATGCAATTAACAAGTTTACGGGCCACTTCCTACAATTTCAAGGGATCCTGTATACAAAATCTCTAGAATATCGGCAATCAATATTCCGCTACATTTAAACCTTCAGCGTCAGATTATGATACCAAGTTTTCATATTATTTCTGAATCAGAACTGAATCCGCGATTCTTTATTCTATCTATTTACATGATTCACAAAATATGTATTTTATTTCTGAAAGAAAAGTTTAAGCAAATCTCAGCTTTCAAATGTGGGATCGAGAATGTTAATGTGTCATTGCATTAAATTTTAAGACAAATGTACGTATTGCTTACCGGTTAGAATACAAGACGAATTTTGGCTATTACATTATTTAATATATAGACTAAGCCTTAGCTACTTTATAATCAGTACGCAAACACTTAATCATAAAGTACTTGAGCATTAAATTGAAACATTCACTTTCAAAATCCTCGCATTCCGAAAACAAAAAAAAAAAAACATTATTTAAAGACAACGTAAATTTTTTACGCAGTTTCCAGGTTTTTCCTTTTTGTTAAAATAATAATAATTAATCCCTAAAATTAAAAGTACCTACAAACCGTAAAATCCCTCCACATTAAAAACCCATTAAAATTCTTATTAACTACATTAGAATGTAAAATAATTATTACCACTTGAAACTGTTGGATATTGTCGAGAACTTTTCTTCCTCTAGTTTTAATGACTCTTTTTGTTCCAAGTAACGTGGTCTTGGTATAAGAACGGACATTTGGCAATACGTTTTTTTTCTCACAATCAGCAAACTTTTAACGGTCCCGGGAGAAAGAACCGCTTAACCCACGCGTTTGAAGGTGGAAATATCTAAGGTGCACCAGGCACCTAGTTATTCTATAGAGCCTGCACGCAATAAATGTACGCAATAGCAATAAAGGTTTCTTTACCTTCGCCGTGATATATACTGAAAAGTGGTTCTATGAGGTGTACTACATAATATAGGCGTGTCTGTTCAGTTCGGGCACTGAAGTCGAACGAAACGTGGCCCAAAAGATACCATAGCGCACGTATTGTATGTCTGCATTAGTATTACACTCATACGCATACAATATACACATATTGTATCCTGTAAAAATCGGCATAGAGTGCACATAGAAAAACGTGACTGCCTGTAAGAATTACACCTAGAAGTAATGGATAGAAGCTGGATTTAGTCGAATTACAGGTTTTATGGCAGCGAGATACTAACGCGCATTCAAATTATGCGTGCGCATAAACAGAGTTGCAACAATTATTATAGTGTTCTTTCTAAATGCCCCAGAGAGGGATTGCAGAAACGTGAAGGTTGAAATGTATAATTCTGACTTTCGACTTATGATATTAAAGTATCGTATATACATATACGTTTAATTTCATTTTTGCCATTATTACTTTGCACGATCGCAAAAGCATTCGTTTCATTTAACAAAACGTGAACTAATGTTTTTCATCACAGGGATACAAAATTTCCCTGTGTGACCTTAAATTAAACCAGTTTTTCAACTGCAATTCATAAACCGAGTTCACACTTTCATGAAAAGAGTATAACCATAATCGAAATACATGTAATTAAAAAATTTCTCACATGAAAACTCATATAATAAGTCATTTCAATCATTAATTATTTTAATTTTTCTTTTTAATCTCACTCCTTTATCTAAAATAGAAGGAAATTTAAAAATCAACACGGGTTTTTCCCGCGCTAAAACATTTATCATTTTTAGATTTTCTCATCTATATGGAAATAAAGGTAAAATACCATATTTCGTTAAATGCGAACTCGGTACAAAAATGCATCTCGCTGTTCGTGATTGGAAATTTAGAATGATTGATCCACTCTCTGATAAAAATACTACATACTATTTTTGTGTACTAAATTTACGAACACCTGGTAAACTATTTGATTATAATATACTTATTACACATTTGACACATCCCGTGCAGAAATTTCGATCTGGCCCCGATCGGGGCCAGACCGGGCCAGAGCGGGCCCAGATTAAAGCCTGATTAAAAATTGAAAAACTATTGCAAACGTGACAAGAAAACAAATAAAGAAAACTATACCACAAAAAACCGAAAAAAAAATAATACAACAAAGAAAGTGAGGTTATGCTAGTAGAAAAGTTGTATTTTTACGTTACCTACGTTGAGCATATTCACAAAAGATATTCCTCTGTAGTATTAGAAACCGTATTTTTATAATGAATTTATTATTAAATCAAAGTTTCAATCGTACATTCGATTGCATCACATATCCTACGATCATAATATGTATCACTATTTTTGGAGGTTACCAATATTAACGGAAACAACTGCTGAAACGCCGCTATAACACGAAATCGAGATCGTGTGTTCAACGCGGTAAATTTGAATTTGAAAAATTTCATGTTTAATGGATACCTACTTTTCCTAGTAATTAAATGAGGCATTTAAAATCATGAAATTTCTGAATAATTTTATTCTAACAATAGATTATTATTTATTATTCTAATAAATAGATTACTATAAATGAATAATTTTCGAATGTTACTGAACTATTGAAAAACAATAATCAGAACTAATTCTATGAGTGCATGTAGGTGGCGTTTCAGTAGGAAATCGGTCTGGCCCGGTCTAGCCCAAGTATGGGCCACAGAGTTCTACCGATCAGGGCCAGATCGGTATTACGTACAAAATCGGGCGATTTCTGCACAGGATTATAGGTGTCAAAACAATTATATATAAGTAGCCAAAACTATCATACCACGCGCGCTTTTAATGGTCTTTTTCTTAATTACCTACATTGTTTAAGGGGTCATTGTAGTTTAGGCGCATGAAAAAACACTATTTTTATGAATTTTACTACAGATTACTATCATAGTCATTGATATAAAACTTTTTGCGCTAATGAATGCATATCGAACTTCGAGTTAGAGCATTGAATATAGAAAGGAATATAGAACAGTACACTAGCAGCATCAACGGCGACGGCCACGTAGCAGCCGTCGGTGGCACTAGTAAATTACAAAAAAAATGTGTTTTTATTTATTTTATTCTGTTTTTATAAATAAAAATGATAGGTAAACGATACTCCTCAAAATGTATGTACATGTGCGCTGTTGATGCAATCTCGAAGACGGACCATCTGAAAAAAAAAGTTTCAAATTTTTTTAGATTCAGTATGACACTGGCTCTCGTGCAAACAATGATTTTGAATATATATGCATAGATAACAAAATCGCGGATATTTATGCATATATATTAAAAATCATGGTTTGCACGAGAACCAGTGTCATACTGAATCTAAAAAAATTTGAAATTTTTTTTTCAGATGGTCCGTCTTCGAGATTGCATCAACAGTGCACATGTACGTACTTTTTGAGGAATAACGTTTACCTATCATTTTTATTTTTAAACTAGCTGTGAATTCGATCTCGGGTGTTCCATTTAACTATATTTATATTTTTTTGTGCTCCTTATTTGAGCACTTTGCTTCCTCATTATGATGAAGTTGCAAATGCATTTGCTTCCTCATAGAGGAAGCATTTACGATTTTCTTAAATATTAAAACATATATTCAATTCTCTTTTCTCAAAGCAAATAATCTTTTGATGTCATCATTCATATTTTTAAATAAAATGTATTAATATTAGGTTACACGATTTTTTACGAAGCAAAAAACCTTTTACATTCTTACATTAGCTGTGAATTTTGATTATTTGAGGACTTATAGTATAAAAATAATTTTACAAAAATTAGAAATGGACATAAAAATTTTAAAATTCAATATTTTGAAAAATCCTTTGGCAAGGTTTCAGATATTGGTTGTTCAAATAAATCCTGAAAATTTCATCAATCTATCTACAACTGTCTTAAAGTTATAGTGGCGACAAAAAACGGCGACATACATACACACATAAATACACAAACACTCGCATACATATATCCGGACAATTAATTAGAATGTTGTATTAGACATTTATCAATTGAGGAAAGTTTAATTAAACGATTTTTAAAATATTGGAAAATGTAGTGAAGCATTAATTAATTAATCAAATGTATTAATATCAGGTCATCTGATTCGTGTCAACACAAAAAATGTTTATTTTCTTTACATAAGCTTTGAAATGTGATCATTTATAAAGTTACAGTTGAAAAATCTATTTTTCAAAATTGTAAATAACCATAACTTCCTTACTTTTAAATTTATTAAATGTATTAGTCATGTAGGTCAATCGATTCGCCTCGACACAAGGAATCTTCATTTTCCTTACATCAGCTTTTAATTTTGAATATTTGAGTACTTATATTCGAAAAATTAATTTTTGAAAATTATAATTAAGCATAACTTTCTTATTTTTCAATGAAATGCATTAATCCTATAGGTCAATCGATTCGTCTCGACACAAGGAATCTTTTTTCTTGTTACATCTGCATCGAATTTTGATTATTTGAGAAGTTATAGTCGAAAAATCAATTTTACTAAAATTATAAATGTACATAAAACTTGTAAAATTAAATATTTTGTTAAACCCTTGTAAGAAATTCAACTTGGTATATAGTGCAATAACTATGCAAAATTTCATCAATTTATCTGTACGCGTTCTTCAGATATTGCAGGATCGTTAAAAGCGTGACATAAACACACACACACACATACACACATCTGGACAATTTTCCAGGACATCATATAAGATAAAATGCCCTTGAAATATGTTCAAAAAAAACTTTTTTTGGAAACTGGATTTTGTCACCACTACAAAGCTTCCTTTATGAGGAAGCAATTAGTGAAAATCTCTTGAAACACTTTAAAATTTCTTAACCACATTTAAAATCGCTCAAAACTCTTTAAAATTCCACAAAATCTTTTAAAAATCATAAAGATCCCTTGATATTTCATGAAAAAATAAAAAAAAAACAACTTTAAAATTCCTTGAAATTTCACGACAAATTTTTAAATTCCTTAAAATTTGTCAAAATCTCTAAAAATTCTTGGAAGCCTCAACGTTTAAAAAAAGAAATTGAAATTTCTTTATGATTCCTCCAAATTTTCAGAAATTTTTTAAAATCCATTAAAGTTCATCGAATTTATTCAAAATTTTTTATAATTCTCAAAATAACATTAAATCGCTCGCAATGGTTTGTAATCCTACAAAGTGTATTATAAATTCATTTAAAATCCCATTAAATCCCTTGAATTTCATTATAATCCCTCGAAATCTTTAGAAACCTTTAAAATCTTATAGGATATACCTGCAAATTCTCTATATCACAGCCACCCAAAAAAAAAGTCTTGTACTTTTTACGAAACACATGTATTCCTATGTATTTTGAGACGCTAAATCCGAATCTGAGGTCAAAATAGCAGCTTTCACGATTGATTTTCGACAGAACCTTAAAAAACCGTATTTTTGAGTATATGATGGTGAAACATGGTTTTATAATGGATTTCAAACTGCTGGATTCATATATAGTACCAGTTCAGTGATATAACTAGAAAATTTGGAACATAACCTTAAAAAAAAATTGTCTGTGCGCACAGTGGGACCAAATCGCGAAAAGCTGGCCAAAAGTATAAAATATTCATAAAATGGGCCAAATTGTGTTACTCGGCGGTTTTTGGTGTCGCTGATTACGAATCCGATGTTAAAAATTCAAAAAACAAAAGGGCGACCCCAAAAACCACCGAGTAACACAATTTGGCCCATTTTATGAACATTTTATACTTTTGGCCCG
>JAUESH010000008.1:14048657-14060544 GCA_032275165.1 Synergus magnus | reverse complement strand
TTTTGGGTTCAGGGGGTCTCAAAACGTGGACATTTGACAAAAACGGGGGGGGGGGTAAATTTTACACAAATCTAATACATTCCCTGATGAGAATGTAAAAATAACATCAAAATCCATTCAAAGAGCATAAACTATAAAAAAAAGGGGGTGAATGCACCGAAATGGCGAAGGTCATTATGAAGATTACCGAAGGCTGCTCGATGTTCAAGTTTATATTGGCTCGTATGGTGCGTAAGTTTGCGTCAAGAAATTCCGTAACGTCAGACGAGGCCAAGGTCAAGGTCGGACTTACGAGAAGATCATCGCACTTTCCATTCTCCAGGCCTATAGTAGAAAATCCTGCATATCTTTCGCAAGAATTCCAGTTATTCCACTCGTCATTTAGAAATATTCCGGTGTAGAAGAGGTACTTAAGATCTTCCAATTAAATTATTTTAAATACAGAAAAATAGATAGAGTGAATAGGGAAATTGTTAGATGTGTTCTAGTAAAATTTATACGTTACAATGGTATCCATTCTGTTCTAGGGATATGCACAATTTTTCTTATACTATTTTCAATAGATAAAAATGAGGAAGAAAGTAAAAATATCAAAATGCAATCTATTCTCTGAATGAACGGAAGACTTTTGAAAATTATTCTAGAAGATTGAGATAGTAAACACTGCAGTGGAAGTTTCTCGGACTCAAAAGCAAAAATTTGTGCCATCAAGTCGCTTATATTAATATACATAATTCCATTAAGAGTAATCCCGTTCAGGCACTCAGCAGCTCATTTACACAACGTCAGATTGCACAACTCGTAAATACGCTCCAAGTAGTTCAACCGCAGGATGAGACAAGGGCAAGGCCATGCTACGAAGTTCATGATAAAAATGAACGAAATTTATGACTCCAGTTTATTTGCACATCTGGAATGCGGTTCAAGTCCAACTCTAGGTGAAAAAAGCAGTTTTATCAGGAAGAAGAATATTTTGTTGTTTCATTTATTTAAGAAATTTTACTCAACAATTACTGATATGTATAACAGAAATAGATATTGATGACTTACAGACACTTACCAAAGCATCGTTTCGATATCCCATTACTAGATGAAAAACTATAATCAAGATTTCCTTAATTGTAGAAACTTTAACAACACATTTTTCTTATTACATTTTGTAAATACAGATCTTTGAATATTTAAAATCGCTTTCCTGATTTTTCTACAGAATGCAAGGCATCACCATAACTTTCACTAATTTCTAAAACAAAACCCCAACCCTAGATTGGAATTACTCGTAAAACTATACTGAGCTCGATTGAATTACGTGCTTGGCATATATTCTTGTGCTAATCACGGACGCAGAAAAAGAACTTTGTGAACATTTCTTTAACTACTCACAGGATTGAATTACAGAATTTTATTTTACTTCTAGATTCCCACTAATTTAATGAAAAAAGTTAAAGAGCTAAGTAACTCATTTAATCATTTATAAATGCTCTACATAGTATATACAGGAACATTCTAACTTTCAGTTTTTCTCTCAGCGTAAATAGCTACTTTTCTTACTACAGAGAAAATTCAAGACGCAGAAAACTATTGCATTCAAGTCACGATGAACGTTGCGTTTGCTTGTCGATTCTTCGTATGTAAGTAGAGCTCGTGGTTAGGTTAATTCAGAGGACGTGTCATTAGAACGACCTAGTGATGATCTTTTCCCTGACCTTTGTTCCCTCGATATACTAAAGGGTTACATCGGATGACTCCCACGGTAGGCCAATCGGTTATCGGTTTCGGAATGCGCGAACACTCCCATCCCATGCAAAGCACCTTTACAACAAGAACGACCTTTAATGATCACCATGACCGCAAAAAGAGTCTCGTTTAAACCTATATAGCTTCTTCCAATTTTTCACTCGCATCATGCGATCGAGAAAGGAAGAGGCTCAATTGTAGGTATTTCATACCATGCCCATGCCGCTTACATGAGCTCGCACTGAAAGAATATATATCAGCCGAGAAAAGCGGAACAGCTATTAGAGATTCAATTTCTGTTGACACTAAAAGTATATGCTATTACAAAACTGGGTTACAAAATATTAAACGTCAATTTCAGTGAAAACTGCAATAATGCCGACAAATCACTACTATATATAATGGAGGGTAGGGTACTCTCTCAATCTGAATTAGTAAGAATTTGGCTAATTGCATTAGTAGCCTTGTATTTGATAACTGAATTATTCATTTCTCCACTTACTACTAACACAAATGAAACAATAAGTTACCTATTTCCAAAGTGAATTAGTAATAACAACTAACTAATCTATTTAGTAGTTTGCATTACATCACTCAAAAAAAATTCTGATTAGAATAAACAAATATCTGGTTATTCTAACGAGAAAACCAATTACCATTTTTGAACCCTTGGAATTCTCTAAAATCTCTTGCAATATCATGAAATATCTTCATATTCATTAAAACTCCTAAGTGGGTGAATGTTACATTTAAAATATGTAATGATTTTAATATTGACAGAAAATATTCCCACCTAGCGCGGCGTGGATCGGGCGATTGACTTTTCGCTCCCGACCTGGAAAAGGTAAGGTAAGTAGCCCAGGCAAAGACCCTTTTCAATGATCTCACGTGGCCGAACATTCCCTCTACTGCACAAATGACAGATCTATTTCCTCTTCTACTGCTCCCTCTCAAACAATATCCAGCTCTACTCTCCCTCACCGCTTCTAGTTCAGTGATATTTGAAATTGTACTTAAAATAGATTTGTATTCTCTTTTTCACATCACCCTGGAAGTTAATGACTTCATTTTACAATTATTTCCCTTTGCAACGATTTCTCTTTACAATGATTTCCCTTTGGAAAGATTTACGTTTGCAAAGATTTCCCTTTACAATGATTTCCCTTTACAATAATTTTCCTCTACAATGATTTCACTTTGCAATGATTTCCCTTTACAATAATTTCCCTTCACAATGATTTCCTTTTACAAAGATTTCCCTTTACAGTGATTTCTCTTTATAATGATTTCCTTTTACAATGATTTCCCTGGTTCAGTGATATTTAAAATTGAAAACGGTGGGGCAGAGTAGGGATGGACATTGCTTGAGATGGAGCAGTAGAAGAGGAGATAGATCTGTCATCCGTGCAGGAGATAATTAAAAAGGGTCACTACCTGGGATAATTACCTCACCTTTTCCAGAATGGGAGCGCAAAGTATACTGTCCCGTGAATCAATTGCTGCTAGGGCTCCAGTTTAATATAAAAGATAAAAAATTTTATTGGGCGCCAGCTAGTTAACTCAAACTAGCAAAGATTACACAATACTCACCAAAAGACAAAGTAATAGAAGTATAAAACACTCAGAGTTACGTGGGTGTCAGTTGGATGACCCAATTAAGGTCGCTGGATAAAGGGGACTTAGAAATTTTTTCGGGTGCCCCCATTATGAATACAGCCCTCTCCGCATATTTATTTTCGGAAGTATATTATATGATAATTAAAGAAAATTCATTTTCTGAAATGTTGAAACGAGCACTGAATTACTACAAATGCCGAGAAAGAGATGGCGAGTATCAAACACACAACTTCAATGATATTTTACAGACATAACACCGATACTAAATCAGGGTGTCCAGCGAGTGGGAAAAGTGTGAGAAACAGGAATTGTACAAGAATGTTATTTTTGTGGGAAATGTACGGGATTTTTTATTTCGCTTGAATGATTTAATTATGTATTATAGACAGAAGTTTTTGTATATTTAATAATTTTAAAATATTGCGCGCAAAAACAGAGAATAAAACTTGTCTTGTAAAAGTTTTATTTGTATACTTTAATTTTAGAATTTTATTATGTGTATATTTTATGTTTATAAGAATTCCCATTTTTATAGGAACATATCATAGAGCAATTGGTTGGATCGATCTATATGTACGGGAATTTGAAAAATGTCTGTGTACGAGAATTTTACCACACGTCTTCACTGGACACCCTGTAAATAAAAAAAAAACAGGATGTACGGTCAATTTCAACAAACTTTCACGATCCAGTGCGAAAGAACGCTGTGAAATACTTCCAACTTTTTTGAGAACTGCATGACAAAAAATGACAGATGATGAGGAAGGAGGGGCAGGGGAAGCCGATTTAGCAGCGCGCTCACGAGGCGGTAGCGGTCACTTTTTGTACTAGAAAAATACCCAGAGTATTGTTTTAAGACTACTTTTTCTCGGAGTGTATTTACTTTAAATAATATTCATACGCTCAATAATTACCGAAAAATGAGATTCATATTCGATGGTATAGGATACAAATGGAAAAGATTAATCTCGCTATTTTGCCACACGCAATTGCATCTATCTCACACACACCTATCTACACTCATACGCCTCCAGTAACGGCTGATCACTTCTCATTTCTCATTCGCAACACTTTTCTATTCCCTTTGTTACCTATGTCGCAAACGCTCGCACCCACATTTTCCGCCGTTGTGAAAGTGTCACAAAAACGATTCACACTCTTAAGTAGTGCAGTGTTAGAAAATACCAGTGTCTCTTAAATGAATCTATTCATAATTTGATCTCAGTTCCTTAGATGGAAAGTAAAATTTAATTGCTTGCAATATCTCAGCATGCGCTTTTAAATATCCCATGAAAATAAATTATTAGAATGATGATAATATCGAAAATGTTTGGAATTATAGGATTTAATTGAAAGTAATTTAGTTAATGGGTGAAATTTTCTTTTATATTCCACTTAAAGAAAATCGTGTTGTTACCTAAAGACACTTGAATGAAGAAAGATTATAATAAATTTGTATCTATTATTTGTAAAAGGTTACAAAGATTTCTATCATAAGTTTCCAATGTGCTCACGAATAATAAATAAATTAATAATGGATAAAATGAGCAACGGATGAAATGAATAAGAAATAATGTTTCAATAAAATAACACCCAACTCTGCAATGAAAATTAGTTAAATTTTAATACAGATCAATGATTATATTAATACATATGGTCACATCATCTAAACGAGAAAGCCTTTATGTTGTATGCACCAATCTTGAGTGAGTCATTGGGTCTTGCGATAGGGACGAACCCGAACGCCTCTGAGTTTGTTTATTATGTACAGCAAGTAACTACTTATTACAGGTGCAGCTACTTCTTAAACTGGAGTGAATAGATCTTTTCTCTTTATATAAGTATGTGAAAGAAACTAATTCCTTTTAGGACTTCATTTCGACATTAAATTGAAACACGGAACAATTCTTCTAGTTTTGTACTAAATTAATTTAACTACCGCTGTTTCAAGAATCGGGACTACCCGAACTAAAAACGTTGATCCATATCGACATCTTTCTCTATGTCTTTTGAAAATGAGGGGCTGAGAGTAAAAGCGGACTAAAGGAATGGTAGAAGCAAAAATGTGTTAACCCTTAAGGGTGTGGGTTGAATCTAAGCCGAACGCATTTCAAATTTTCATTCCCCCCTCGTTTTTCTTTCACCATGCTTTAGGTACCCTATCTCCCGTTCGTGAAGCCCTAGCAGTCACATCGTTCTGGTATTGGTTCTGATAAGTCTGCTCTACCTTGCCTTTTATGTCATGGATTTTCACCTTGTCGCTTGAGGTTTAAGAAGGCTACGGGCAAAACGGATTAGAAAATAAATTAAAAAAACGAGGATTATATCGTTTATTTTAATATAACTCTATGATAGAGTGATATATTAGAATATAATACGTTCTTCTATCATAAAGTTGTATTAAAATATACGATATAATCCTCTTTTTTCTAATTTCTTTTCTAATCCGTTTTTGCCCGAAGTCTTCTTTATCCATTCTTGCTTCAATCACTTTTTTAGTCCGCTTTTACTTTCAGCTCCTCAAATATAGTACCATATATCCCTAAATATACCCATATCCTAGTCACAAACATTGAGCTATAACGAGATATCCACCTACGCTTTCGTAAAAATGACAATGTTTTAATACGGCATATTGTGCCCTCTCGGATGTAATTGGGAGTCTTCGTCTTTTCGCACTGCTCCAGGTGTCGTAAACCGAACTTCCTCGAGGAAGTCCGGTTTCCTACGAAAGGTTTTGCCCTCTCGAATGAAACTGGGAATCCTCGACAATCTGCACTGCTCAAGATGTCGTAAACCGAATTTCCTCGAGGAAGTCCGCTTTCCTACGGAAGATTTTAGGCTTCTGGATGTAACTGAGAGTCCTCGACGATCCGCACTGCTCCAGGTGTCGTAAACAGGGTGTCTAGTGAAGACATGTTATAAAATTCCCGTACATTTCCCGCAGACTTTTCCAAAATTCTCGTAAATATTATATCGGACCAAAAAATTACTCTATGATATGTTCCTATAAAAATGATTGGGTTGACGTTTCAGACGTTTAGTCTGACGATTTTTTAAATATTTATTGCAATAAAAATATCGAAAAAGAGTTTCCAAATATTCCATATCCCAAAATTTGTATTTATTTACCTGCAGAAATTTACCCGACGTTGCCCAAGATTTTAAGAGATTTCATTGAATTTAAAGGAATTTTAAAGAGACTTTAGAGAATTGCAAGATATTTTAGATTTTGAAAACATTTTGATTGATTTTAGGGGTTAAAGGGACTTTTAAACGAGTTGAAATGAGATATCGAAAGGTTTTTTCAGAGATCTCACAAGATTTCAAGTTATTTTAACAGATTTTAATGAATTTGAAGGAATTTGAAGAGATTTTAAGAGATTTTAATAAACCCCAAGGGATTTTGAAATATTTTAAACGATTGTAAAAAATTTACAGAAAATTAAAAAAATTTTAAAGAATTTCAAGTAATTTTAATGGATTTTCAGGGATTTCATTTGATTTCCTCCACATTAGAATCAAATCCTTCAAATTTTTTAAAATCACTTAAAATGTCTTGAAATCTCTTGAAAAATCTTGAACTCTCTTGAATGCTTTAGAAATCCATTGCAATCCCTTACATTCACTTGACATCACTTGAAATCTCTTAAAATCCATTGAAATTTATTAAAGTCACTTAAAATCTGACGAAATCCTTTAAGATATTTTGAAATCTTGTGAAATTTATAGAAATCTCTGGAACATGCTTTTGATAACTCCTTTAAACTCTTTTAAAAATCCTTTTATGTACCTTAAAATCTCTTGAAATCCCTTAAAATTCCTTGAAGTTTCTTAAAATAAAATGAAATTCCTTAAAGTCATTTGAAATATCTTAAAATCCCGAGCAAGACTGGGTAAATTTCTCTTAGTAAATAAATAAAAATAAAATGTTTTTGGGGACTTTTCTTAATATTCTTAACCGAATAAATGTGAAAAAAAAATAAAAAAAAAAAAGTTCGTCAGACTAGACGTCGAAAAGTTCAACCCAATATAAAAATGGGAATTCTTATAAACATAATAAATAAATAAAAAATAAACATACACATAATAAAACTCTAAAATTAAAGTCTAAAAATAAAAATTTTACAAATTCTCTGTTTTTGGGCACAATATTTTAAAATTAATAAATATACAAAAACTCCTGTCTACATAATTAAATCATTCAAGGGAAAAAAAAAATTCCCGCATCAAATAAAAAATTCCGTACATTTCCCATACATTTCCTGCACCAATAAAATTCCAGTACAATTCCCGCTTTTCACGCTTTTCCCATACGCTGGAGACCCTGGCGAACCGAACTTCCTAGAGGAAGTCCAGTTTCCTACGAAAGATTTTGCCCTTTTCGATGTAACTGGGAGTCCTTTCGTAGGAAAACGGATTTCCTCGAGGAAGTTACGTTTACAACACTTGGAGCAGTGCGGATCGTCGAGGACTCCCAGTTACATTCGGGAGGACAAAATTTTTCATAGGCAAAAGTACGAGTACTTCCTCGAGGAATTTCCGTTTTCGACACCTGGAGCAGTGTGAAACGGCAAGGATTTCCAGTTTCATCCAAGAGGGCAAAATATTTCGTAGGTAACCGGATTTCCTCGAAGAAGTTACGTTTCCGACACCTGGAGCAATGTGGATCGTCGACGACTCCCAGTTACATCCGCGAGGGCAAAATCTTTCGTACGAAACCGGACTCCTTCGAGGAAGTTCGGTTTACGAAACCTGGTGCAGCGCGGAAGGACGAGGGCGCCAGGTGACGTTTGGGGATTTGAAATATTCATGTGAACCCAAGTTTTATGGGGAAATGATTTCAAAGTTCAAATCCGTAAAGAAATTCTCTAATGATTTTCCGGAAACTCTTGTGGAATTTCTTGAGGAAATTCTATGTAGAATTTCTATATGGAAATTCTACGGAACCGTTTCCGTAGAAAAGTAATTGGGAAGGATGGTTGAAAAAGGATTTTAGAAAGGGGGTTTGAAAAATTGCGTTGAGAAACAGTTCTGAAAAAGGTTTTGGAAAATAAGATTTGACAAGAGGATTGGTGAAGAGCTTTGAAAATGTGATGGCAAAATGTATTTGGTAAAGGAGTTTGGAAACGAGGTTTTGAAAAAATGATGTGGAAAAGTGTTTGAAGGAGAGAGTTGGAGAAAGGCTTTTACAAATGTGATTTGAAAAAAGATGATGTGAAACAGAGTTGCAAAAAAAAAGATTTGGAAAAGAGAATTAAGAAAGGGGTTTGAAAAAAATATTAAATTAATTGGAAAATTTAGTTCGCTCTTCTGGAACAACGATAATGTGATACGCTGTACGAATTGAAAAAACGCTGCTGATACGCTGTTGAAAAAATTTAGAAAATGCGGCTATTGTAACTGTCTTAATTTGTCAATCTTTATTATTAAGGAATGATAGTTTACGCATGCACATATACGCATTTGAGGAGAAATCGGCGAGCGGAAACGCCTTTGCGTCGAACAACAACCTATTATGAGGCAATAACTTTGCAGATTCAAGCGACATAAAACGCGAATACCATGAGAGCATAATAATATTAAATTCATTATGTCATTATATGGGTGAGGCAACGAGTGACATCCGGCTTTCATGATCAGCAAGACAAGTGTAGTGACAATCGCACAAAATCTTTCTCACTTGTGAGAAAGCCCCTAGGCAATCGCGACTATCACGCTTCTCCATCGTCTTTTTTTTTTCAATTAAAATTTATTTTGGCACTGCACGACATCCAATTTGTCGCAGAAAAAGTGTTCTACAAAAGTTATATGAAATTCGTAAAAGTAGGTATAATCTGGTGATTGCATTTCAAGCCCTCTTTTAAATAATTTTTACGAACCACTTAATTGAAACACTTTTGAAAACAAAACTAGTATCAATTTATGATACATGTATTCTCAGAATATATGTATAAATAAGTAAGTAATAGTATTATAATATCCAAGGATAAATGATCTAACATATTAAGTTGATAAGAAAGTCTTGCGACACACAACACGAGTCAAAAAGAAAAACATTTTATTATAACAATAAAAGATTATAAAGTAATGTACGCTCCCTCTGCATCAACAACTCGTGCCCAACGCTCTGGTATACTTTGCATACCCGCAGTCCAGAATTCTTTTGGTCGTGAATTAAAAAAATCGTCCACTGTATTTTTGAGATCCGTGAGATCATCAAATTTTTTATCCTGTAAATAATTTTTCAAACCTCGAAACAGATGGTGGTCGGTAGGTGCTAAGTCTGGTGAATGCGGTGGGTGTGTTAGAACTTCCCAACCTAGCTGCGAAATATAATATTTACAGAATAAAAAATTTGATGATGTACACTGGACGATTTTTTTAATTCACGACCAAAAGAATTCTGGACTGCGGGTGTGCAAAATCTACCAGAGCGTTGGGCACGAGTTGTAGATGCAGAGGGAGCGTACATTACTTTATAATCTTTTATTGTTATAATAAAATGTTTTTACACTGGACGACTTTTTTAATTCACGACCAAAAGAATTCTGGACTGCGGGTGTGCAAAGTCTACCAGAGCGTTGGGCACGAGTTGTATATGCAGAGGGAGCGTACATTACTTTATAATCTTTTATTGTTATAATAAAATGTTTTTCTTTTTGACTCGTGCTGTGTGTCGCAAGACTTTCTTACCAACCTAATATATAATGACCTAATAATTTTAGACTAACAGTTTGACATTCAATGAAAAGTTAGTAATTTAACACTAAAACTTTCTAATTATTAACCGGTTACATTCAACAGTAGCAAATCTATTTCAGTGGATTTTCTATGAATTAGCAACACAAATGACTCAAGATTCAATCAACATTGTTCTTTTGCAAGAAAAAATTGTGGTAATAGAGAAGAAACTTATATACACATATCCACAAGGAATCGACGTTATATCACTCGAATTGCAGATCGCATTGTATTATATAGGTGGGGTGTTTTATAAACCATGCAAAAAATCGCGAACAATGTGAAAATGTCGCCGTAATCGGTCGTAGAAAGTACAAATGTGCAAGCTCTGGTTGCATTGTCGCTTTTATCTCGCAGTAGAAAGTCCACGTGGTCGCCATATCAAATATACTAAGTACCTCTGTCGAGATTACGAGTAACAACAATGTATCTCCTATCTAACCTCCCTATAGCTTGTTCAACAATCACCCGTAGAATCGCGACTTTTACTTTCACCATCAACAAATTAGCTTGTGATGACAAAATCTGCAAATTATCTTTTTCCATGTGACAGTTACTGTGTTAGATCATCATCGTGTCGCATCCTTTGATTTCCACACTAGATTCTGTCATTAATTTCATTGTTGCATCGTAAGAAAGGATTTTACATCTTAATACAACCTTTTGCTTCATAAGTATCAGTTTGAAAAAAAAAAAATTTTATGAAGTCAAATATACCGTCCATATACATTTATACAATGTACATGCAGGCATCTATGAGCAAACAAAATTATTTTTGCTGAACGTAAATGCAATACTTCAATTTTTGCAAATATCAGTTTAAGAAAACAAATGCAGAAATCTAATTGAGGCCTAAAAAATGGCACAGTTTAAATAATGATAATAACAGAAGGTACATGAAAATAGAACGCGAATAATTTGATGAGAATGTATTCCTTAAAGCCGATAGAGCCTTAAGTAAATGAATTTCCTTTTTCATTTGAAAACAAAATTTAATAATTCGTATATGAAGAACATAAAACACTGAGCGCGAAGCGCGACGACTGAATCGCGCGCCCTACTAGTAGGTGCGCTAAAATTACAAGCGAAGCCAGCTGCGCGATGTGCGCTATGGAAATGTACCCGCCAAACGGGCAGATTTTTTAAATATTATCATCATTAAGGTGATCGAAAAAATATCTTTTTTAATTTGTCAGTCACCACCATGGAACCACATATTCTTCTGGACTAGAAATAGACCTACAAATTTGCAAATATCTAAAAAAATAAAAATATTTAGGGGGCGCTCAAATCACTTTTTATGTCAAAATTGGTGTTTTCATGAGTTTATAATTTTTCAATCACAGATATATTAAGGGTATAAATGTGTTTTCTACTTAAAATTGTTGGAAAATCTGTGGCAAAAAATTTTATTTTTCGTAGATTAAAAAAAAAAAATATTTGGTACAGGTCTGTACAGATCATAAAAATTGTAATTTTGCAAGAACGTTTAAATATAAAAGCACATTTTTATATGGATCGTAAAAATTATAGGATACTGCATATGGGTGATTCTCCATACAAAAGGTACTTTTGGAAAAAGTAATTTAAAAAAAAAAAATTCTTCAAAACACTGCGTTTTGCAATCATCAGATGTATTAGCATCCTAAAAAGAATTTCTGAAAGAAGTCTCGCTTAAATTTAATTTCAAATTTTTCTAGGACTTTTCGGCGTCATGCTTTATCTACTCTAGTGTAAATAAGGTTCATTTTTCCAAAGAATAAGAAAATGTAGAATTTCAACAAATTAG
>JAUESH010000008.1:14034253-14045517 GCA_032275165.1 Synergus magnus | reverse complement strand
TTTAGAAAATTGCTCGTATTTCGAACAAAATCCAACGAGACAGACGATCATATCGTATCTTTATGCACCACTAAATTGTAATGATTAATTAGTACGAGTTAAATAATTAAATTGTTGAATTCAAATCTACGAATAATAAGTGGCTGTTTTTATTTAATTTATTTAAAAAAATCAATTTTAATTGAAACGTTTGCATTCTATGTGTCCAAATTTTGTTGTTTTTTATGGTTTCTTGAGTTTCATTTAATTGAAATTTTAATAAAAATATTTTGTCATTATTTTCGATAATATTAAAAATTTTATTTATTTATAATATGTAATTGACACACTTAAAAATTAAAGCCATTTACGTTGTAATCTATCTTTGAGCGTGTTTATTAATTTTTGAAAACTTCGAATAGCTTTTTCTATTTCAATGTCGTCCACTTAGAAATGATTTAATTTTTAATATTTTGAATTCTTCCTGTTGTCAAATAATGGTACGAATATTAAAGCTTCTTATTCTGAAATTGATCAATAAAAAAAATTTACAGTTTATATTATATGAAATGACTGAATCTGGAAACTTCAAGTTTAACTTTTTCAATGAATAGCTTTTAATCTCTTATAACTTTTAGGAAAAGTACATTTCGTAAACTGTTTTATTTAATTGAACATTTAATCAAAATCGTATCTTCAATTGATATAACAACTCCTCGTCGCGTAACGAAATAAAGTAGTGAAACCCGTAAAACGAGAGTTTCCAATAACTCACTGTATGGAAAAAGTTTGTTCAGATTACCGACGGAAGAATTTTGTGGCAGAACTGGTGCGAACTGGTACAGCTGATTGCCTTTCTATACTGAAATCTGACGAAACTACGGCCAAATCTTATTATTAGTTACGGTCCCTCCAGGACATTTTTTTTATCCTGAAATTGTGAAGGCTATACGAACCTAAATTTCAAATAATTATAATCGCACAAGAATGTAACAACTAGTGAAAGACAAAATTTCTGGGTCACTTTAAAAAAAAAAAGATATTTCAGTAGATTCATGCAACGTACGTGTAAGAAGAGGAAGACATTAATTTTTTCTTCAAATGGAAGTGGAATTGCCTTCGTGACTTTGTTGGGAGAGCTACTAATTTACAAAAATCAAGATTAAAAACTTGGGGAAACCATATATTATGATTCTAAACCTTATAAAAATCGTAAACTGTGACTTATTGATACATAATGCATTTGTATAATAGTTATAATTTTCTCGATATTATACTCATATTCTGCTTGAATCACTTCGGGATTAAGTTACTTATAAATTTTCAACACATTTTCTCGCAAATTATGTCGTTTGCGAACATAAAAAGAAGTAAAACATTCGTCGATCTTGTTAATAAAACACCTTTCCCTAGCGCTTTATACATCAATCGGATATGAATTGCGCGTGGTTTACACCAACTAGTCGAGCAGCAAAAGAGAATTCTAGTAAAGTGTAATAAGTACCAAGAAAGGCTCAACATTTAACTATACAGGTGTGAACCTACCATTGATCAACCATTGATCAAGATTAAATCAAGCGAATCGATCCGCAAAGTCCAACTGAGCGCATATATTGCGCTGTCTTATTTTCCGCGAAAAACTAAACCACAAGAGAATTCCTGCTAAAAACTTTTTATGAATCAAAATCAACTGCCTTCTAACTTTTAAGTTCAATCTTCAATTGACAATTATTGATCGCTATTTCAGGTTAGGACAGGGCCTAAAGGTTCGTGCCTGTCCAAACCGTAATCGGGTTTAAACTACCAATTCTTTTATTGAAGTGTTAAGCAGGGACTCGATCGAAATTATACAAAATACTTTCGTGATTTTCGTTTCGTTTCTACACTGCCATAATAGGGTGGGTCAAAAAAACAAAAAATTGGAATTTCAATTTGGGACCAACGAGAAAAGTTGTGTTTTCATATGACTATTTCCTGAAAAAAAAAAAAAAACTTTTTGAAATTGAATAAAGCCCAGGCATGCCGCACGCGAAGAATGTACAAAAAAATAGTTTTTTCTTATTTTTCTCTGAAAGTATTGATTTTATTTAAAAAAGTTATTTAAAAAAGTTTCTAGATCTCGGTGAAATACATCTTTTTTATTTTAGTTACTTTTGACCAGTCGTTTCCAAGAAAAATCGAAATAACGATTTAAAAAAGAGGAAAATGCAATATTAAAGTAAATTCTGCAACCTCAAACAGGTAAATTTTTATTTACGGTCAGCTTATATGCTGAGATGCAACTCTCTGTTTGTTCCAATCTAAGACAAACCCAGGGCTCACGACGAGGTCGTAGTTGCATACTGTGACCCACCGCACTGCTTTCGTTTCCATCTTCGGCATTTCCTGTCTTGATCGATCGCAACCGTGTCTTTCTGAACCCATCTCGATGTTTCTCTCCACAAACAGAAGCAGCAGCTTCTGTTACTGCTTTGATGCAAGGTTCTAAACTTTGAGTGTGGCATGGGAAGCGGAGAGCTTCATTCACAAGGGGATGCCTTCGATCATTAACGAAAGATCTAGGATCAACAAAAATATGAGCAAGAACTGATGGAGCTGTGAATGTATTGATGTTTTGTTTTTCCAACCCAGTTAGAAATGGATGATCGATATGACGTCGAAACAACGTCGTTGAAAATCGAAAAATCGTCGATATTTTCGTCGATTCGACGGATTTTTGTCGCCAAGATCGATGATTATTTGACCTACGTGTAGAATTGACGTTGAAACGACGTCGATTTTAAAATCTATCAAATTGTTAATCGTTTTGCGAAAATCACTTATAATGCAGTCAATATTAACTTTTAAATTATCTTCGAAGCATAATAAACATAGTCGAAAACCGACTAAATTTTCGACGATAATTTCGACTCAACGATCATACGACGGTTACGACATCGATTCGACGTCTGATCGACGTCACCATTCTGACTGGGAATCTACCATGTCGTAATGTTTTTTTGCGTGAAAGTTTAATTTTGGTGTTTGAAAAGTTCGAAACAGGATAAGGAAAAAGTGTCTAGAAAAAGAGGAAGACCCTGAAAAGAAAAGATCAGCAGTCAACTTCCGTTTTGAACTTTTCAAACACCAAAATTAAACTTTAACGCAACAGAATATTACGACATGGTAGATTGGAAGTAAAAAAACTTCAACACATTCACAGCTGCACCAGTTCTTGTTCATATTTCTGTTGATGATCTTAGATCTTTCGTTATTGATCGAAGGCATCCTCTTTTAAATGAAGCTCTCCGCTTCCCATGCCACACTCAAAGTGTATAACAGAGCGTCAAAGCAGTAACAGAAACTGCTGCTTCTGTTTGTGGAGAAAAAAATCGAGATGGGTTCATAAGGACACAATCACAAATTCATCACAAATTTTCCAAAAAGAAACTAAGGTAAAGAGTAGCATACAGCATTAAGCCCTGAAAGGTGGGTGGTTGGTACGGGCTGCGGTGGGACTCAAGATGCAACCACGTCCTCGTCGTGAGTCCTGGGTTGTTCTTTTTATCATTGGATCAAGCAGAGATTTGCATCTCAACATATAAACTGACCGTAAATAAAAATGTACCTGTGTGAGGTTGCAGAATTCACTTTAATATTGCATTTTCCACTTTTTAAAATCGTTATTTCGATTTTTCTTGGAAACGACTGGTCAAAAGTAACTGAAATAAAAAAGATGTATTTCACCGAGATCTAGAAACTTTTTTTATAACTTTTTTCAATAAAATCAATAATTTCAGAGAAAAATAAGAAAAAAACTATTGTTTTGTACATTCTTCACGTGTGGCAGGCCTGGGCGTTGTTCAATTTCAAAAAGTTTTTTTTTTCACCAAATAGTGATATGAAAACACACCTTTTCCCGTTGGTCTCAAATTGAAATTCCAATTTTTTGTTTTTTCGACCCACCCTACTGCCATAACGTATCCATATTTATTCGGTTTACGTTATGTTATTCAAAGTACCAAAATTGTAGAGTAATTTTTTATTACCCCGTAATTGTAAAAAATACTTTGCACAAATCATTTCGCATCTTGAATAGGTACTAAAAAGTTATTGGATCAAATAATAAAAAATTATAATATATTTCTTTTTAATATTGTTCCAGTTGAAAGAACTTTTTATGTAACGTAATTTCATGAAGAAAAAGTTTCGGATATGTTAGGGAAAATGTATTTGCAGTGCAAACATGCATTCAGCAATAAAATTAATATCGTTTGTATATCTATTTCTTGGTCCAGTAAATGTAATACGTATAAAATATATTTTTAATCTTGACTGGAAAGGGTATATAAAATAAATATAGATTTCAATTAATCAATACTGACAACACCAGCAAAGACCTGATTTCGAAACAACATGATCGCATATACACCGCATCGGACCACAAACCATTCACTATTCTAGTTTTGCCTACAACTTTTATCTGGGAAGTAAAAAGATCATTTCTATACGGCAGGCATTTATAAAGTCTGTTCATTGAGAATGTGAATATTTTATCAGATTTCTTGTAAGACTCTCCCCCACCAATTTCTTTGTCTTTCACTCTACTTATATGTACAAGTTGCGAAAGAGGAGACAAATGTATACATAATCAGTGAAAGAAAAATATACAATTTGCCGTTTTTATTAGTATATATAATAATTAACTCTTTAGCGGAATATATTATGTTGTAACAGCTTGTGATTTTTCGAATGAGATTACCTGAAACCGTTTGAGAGAAAGAGATTGACATAAGGCTTGAAGAACTAAACGACTAAATTAATTATTATGGTTTACATTTTAAAGTGTTAGTCAATAGACATCTGATCCTTAGATATCAGAACTAAAATGATTTCCTTTATTTTACAGATGTATCCTCAGGAACTGCGGATCAATCGGCGTCCGCGTCGTTCTGGAGTCCATCAATCAAAACCGGAAATTCATTTGCCCAAAATGACCCATCAGATTTCTTCTCGTCTGCACATGGCCTAGTACAAACACATCCAGCGGCTGGTGTTTTCCAAAGCGGATTTGGAGGCATCGACAACTTGGGAAGTCGTGGTGTCACTGTGAGGCCACCGAGGACGAGACCACTAGATTATAGTGAAAGAGCAACCGCAGAACTTCGGCGGAATCCGTCATTGTCCGCTCCAGATGAGTGTGCCCGTGCCTGCAGAGAGAACGAACCACCTAGGATATGCTACTACCACTTCACTTTGGAGATGTACACTGTACTTGGAGCGTAAGTATCCCCAATCCCCATCCATCCCCATAGACCGATTTCATGTGAAATCAGGCAGTCTGACCTTACCTCATTCATGTAGAAATTTTGGTGTGGCGCCAATCGGGACCATACCGGGCGACCCCTGTACAGTAGGCTGGTAGACCAACAAAAGTGGTCAAAAACATACTTCAAAGTTATTAATGGGCCAAAATTCAACATTTCGTTGGAGTTATATGAAACTTGGAATATCGGGGTTTTCGAGGTCGCTGATTTTAAATCTAACGTCAAAATTCAAAAATTCAAAATGACGGATCTAATATGTCGCGAAAAATGTCTAATTTTTCATATATTTGTATGAATATCAGTTTTTCAAAAATTCGCTTCATTTACGTTTATAACTTTCTAGACTTTAAAAATTGTTGACCAGTGTACTTTTACTACTTTCAGTGGAAATAGCTGTCAAAAATTGTCGAGACGCTTAATACTTCCATGTATGCAGAAAATTGCTATCCACGAAGATACCAAAATTACCAGAATAAGAATATTTTCAAATATATCTTGTTAACATCCACTATCTGAACATTTATCGATCGAGTTCAAATTAATTATACTTCTTTAGGGTCCCAATATTATAATAATTTTGAACTACTGATTCCATTAATTTTTAATAATTTTCACATTTACAGTAAACATTCGGATAAAAGTTCTATCTCTCTATTCCCCAATTTACATTTTTTTTAATCTATTTATTTCGGCAAAGATATGTCAAATCCAATGCTCCTCAAATTAAAAAGTATATTAATTTAAACGATAGCAATCATATTTTTGCTTCCTCATAGAAGAAGCTTTGTAGTGGTGACAAAATCCATTTTCTAAAAAAAGGTTTTTTTGAACATATTTCAAGGGGAATATATCTAATATAATGTCCTGAAAAATTGTCCGGATCTTGCAATATCTGGAGGACACGTACAGATAAATTGATGAAATTTTGCGTGGTAATTCCACTATATAACAAGTTGAATTTCTTAAAAGGGTTTAACAAAATATTTAATTTTACAAATTTTATGTACATTTATAATTTTAGTAAAATTGATTTTTCGACTATAACTTCTCAAATAATCAAAATTCGATGCAGATGTAACAAGAAAAAAGATTCCTTGTGTCGAGACGAATTGATTGGTCTATATGATTAATCCATTTCATTGAAAAATAAGAAAGTTATGGTTACTTGTAATTTTCAAAAATTAATTTTTCGACTATAATTTCTCAAATAATCAAAATTTAAAGCTGATGTAAGGAGAATGAAGATTTCTTGTGTCGAGACGAATCGATTAACCTATATGAATAATGCATTTAATTGAAATGTAAGAAAGTTACGGTTATTTATAATTTTGAAAAATTGATTTTTCGACTTTTTAAATTTAGAAATGATCACATTTGAAAGCTGATGTAAAGAAAATAAACATTTTTTGTATTTATACGAGTCAGATGACCTAATATTAATACATTTGATTAATTAATTACTGCTTCCTCTATGATCTATGAATTATATTTGCTTCCAGGAAGCAAAGTGCTCATTGAATGAGCACAAAAGTTGATACAACTTCACAACTAGTTTAATTTTATTATTACCATAATTTCCGATAGAACGTTTCCCACGTGCATATATATGAAAATACTAGTCATTAATATTCTAGTAATGATTTCGAAATTTTATCTACAGGGCTTGTCAAGTTTGTACTCCCAATGCAACTAACACCGTCTGGAGTCACTGTCAGTGCGTTTTAGCTGATGGAGTCGAGCGAGGAATCTTAACAGCAAACAGAATGATACCTGGACCCAGCATACAAGTGTGCGAAGGTGATAAGGTCGTCATTGACGTGGAAAATCACATTGAGGGGATGGAAGTGACCCTTCACTGGCACGGGCTTTTCCAAAGAGGATCGCAATACTACGACGGTGTACCATTCGTTACTCAGTGTCCCATTATGCAAGGAACCACTTTCAGGTATGATTCTCTTCTTCCCTCTTGAAAATGATTCACTATTTAGCCTGAAACCTAAGAATACTTATCTGCACCGTCATTCTCTTTAATTCAAGTAACAAGCTCGTTAACAACATTTTTCTCTGTCTTTAAGCACTGTCATTGATCATCCTTGTCGTGTTAAGTCTATTTATCTACTCGGTCAGTCGTACAGTTACGCAAATGATGTAAAAAAAAAAACAGTCTTTATAGATATTACATTTCATCACTTGAGTCATTTACACTGCATTTTTCAATTTTTTGTCATACTTTTTCTTGTAACTCGTTCTGTAAATTTAAATTATAGATAGTAAACTTCTGATGGAGAAATTAAATACCTATTAGATGCATTCCTAGCAACATTGCGGTGAACCCAAGTATCAGTTTTTATTTATAAATTAAGGATATCAGACCCGAAACGGAATTGTAATCTACTGAGTTTTCAGAACTATACCTTCTATTTACAGAATGTTGTCGTAATTCTTCCGAGACAACTTCCTCAATTCTGTTTTAATCACACGTTTCTTTAGTAACTTTCCACACAAGGAATGGCAACACCATTCTGTACTGATATTATGTCCCTTACCCGTGATACTGACCAAGTGCAGTAATTCCCTTATCTCTGAAGAACTAAAGTGACAAGAAGTCGCGGAAGAACTTGCTTGGAGTGTCGTTAACTCGTTAAGTCGTTAAGTGGTTTAAAGGTGCACTACAACACTATTTTATGTATTTCATTTAAGTGTGCAATATTATATTTGAATATACAGGTACCAATGGACTGCAGGAAATGCTGGAACACATTTCTGGCATGCGCATACGGGATTACAAAAGATAGATGGTCTTTATGGAAGTGTGATTGTTCGACAGCCACCCAGCAAAGATCCCAACAGCAACCTCTACGATTATGATTTGACGACTCACGTGGTACTTATCAGTGACTGGATGCACGAAGACGCCGCTGAAAGATATCCCGGACGTCTAGCTGTTAATGTTGGTCAAGATCCCGAGACTGTCCTCATTAATGGAAAAGGACAATTCAGAGTGAGTGTTGAATCATCATTATTTATTATGATTATTAGTATAATCAATTGCGCACTAATATGATATGCAAGCGGAATTCATCAGAAGAAACAAAAAACCACAATGATATTTGATGTTCATTTGGATCCTGTTTTAGTACAGTCGATTTTAACTTACCGCACACAAGCTGAATTCGTCGAACTGACTTACCGCACACTTTTTAATCCAGGCGCTTTGCGCACGAATTAATGAGAATTTCTTTTTTTTGGTGGTGGGGGGGGGGGTGCGGTATCTTAAAGTGTACGCTAAGTAACGTTTATGGTAAGTCAGAGTTGACTGTACCAAAATTGGTACTTAAAAAATATATAAAATCGGGCAGTCGGACTAGTTTTTTCGGGATACTGTAACAGTATCCCAAAAAATAATTTTAAAATAATATAATTAATAAATTTTTTATACCGAAAATTGCACTAAAACGATACTTCTTTTTTACAGTGCGTTGAATAATACACCGAAAGGAAAATATTTCTGAAATTTTAGTAAATAATCGTGGTTATGAAAATAATGCATTTTTCAAATTAAAATCGTAGCCATCGTGAATAATTTCAAACTGAACTTAAATTTTGGATGACATATAATTCAAATATAAATGTTTATACAATAAGGTTAGAAGATTACCTACACTAAGAGCTACTGGTCCAGGGCCCGATTGAAATTGGGATCGATTAAAAACATCGCAAATACTCGAGAGGTTTTCTCAATCAAACAACCATACGAAAAATCGAGAATCAATGTTTCGATTTCTCATATTGTTAATTTTTGGAGTGGAGATGTATAATATTGTAAGCTTTGATTTATAGAGGACTACATTTTACAAAATAAAAACTCGAATCTTTATTTTACGACTTCTTGCTGCAGACGCTTCTCAAAGACTGCACTTAACTCTAATTATATCTACAGATGTCGCTTCGAGCAATCGCCCGAAATTTAAAATAGTAAAATGGCTACAATATTTCGTATTGAAAATACTGTAGTAATATGAATAAGTGCCATAAAACTTTAGTTTTCTCCATTCTGAAACGATATTATATTAAATTTGCCCGGTGAGAAGGCTTGAATACAAAAGAATTAAGATTTTTCGAATTCAACATAAAACTGACCTTTTTTCTGTCTTATTTAAAACCTGATTTTTCCACCAAGCTCCTGTCCGTAAGGGGGTAACAGAATTTCCAGAAATTTAATTCACTTCAGTTCCCATAGCGGCAGCAACATTTCTCGGAAGAGTTTTCTGTTCCGTAAGCAGAATATATTTTTAATTTATTTAGTTCCTTCCAGTTCCTTCATGAAATATCTATATTAAATTGCTTTTAATTCCGTAAAGTAGACTATATTTCCGATTTATTTAATTCCTTCCAGTGCCTTCTTAAATTACGTATATTACATTGTTTTGAATTTCGCAATGTAGCATATATTTTAAATTTATTTAATTCCCCCTAAAACTTTAGAAAATATCTTTACTGAATTGTTTTGAATTCCCCAAAGTAGGAAATCTTTCAAATGAATTTAGTTCCCACTAATACCTTGAGAAAATATCGATATAAAATTATTTTTGCAACACATGCATGAAAATGGCCACATTCCGTGTCCGTAAAGCGTACGCAAAGTTTCAGATTCCTCTATTGTGAGAACAGCGTGCAGGAAAGTAGGATTCTCGCACTGTTTTCCGTGCGAGAATATTATTCCCGCACTGGCACCATTTACGAGCGCTTGCCTTGAGTTAGTTCGGGAATTAATATTCACACGGCATGTGGCACCATCACGCGGTGCAGCCGGAATGTTCAACTTTCCGCACTTGTTACACAATGTACTATTTTAATCCTCTTCTTTGGAATATAACTTTGAAAGTTTAAATTTTCCTGGAGCCAGAATATAAATTTAATTAAATTAATGCATTTTTAAAATTTAAAAATATTAATATAAATAATTATTATAATAATAAAGTAGTGATAATTAATTATAATAATGGCAAATGAATAAATAATTGACTAAGTAATTAATACGTGAATAATAATTACCTTTTACTAAAACTAATATAATTTTATATTCACATAACATTTATTCGCATATTTATTTATATAAGGAAGCAAATAAATGATTTTCCATTATTTATATTATAAAACATCCGTGCACTTTTTAACGTTCATTGGCAGGAATTCATTTCTATTGATCTCTTCAGACATTCTCGCATTTTTTAATTCCCGTCAGTGCTCTTCCGTAAAAATTTTCGAGATGCATAGAAAGGAACTAAATTTTGCTAACAACTATTACCGCCAATGGTTTAGCAAATCGGAGGAAAAATCAGGTTTTCAAGGGAATTAAATTTATTAATCCCATTCAATTCAAGCCTCTTCTTACCGGGTGAAATCAATTTTATCATTTTCTCGAATATAAACTCTTTCAGTCTATACCTCAACATAATGTAACACTTATATAACTACTTCATTATCAATGAATTCTTTTCAGGACCCTAACACAGGTTTCATGACCAATACTCCCCTGGAGGTCTTTACCATCACACCAGGCCGACGATACCGGTTCCGTCTCATTAACTCGTTTGGTTCAGTCTGTCCAGCTCAAATCACTTTCCAAGGTCACACACTTACATTAATAGCCGCAGATGGTGAGCCTGTTCATCCAGTTCCGGTCAACACTATTATTTCCTTCTCTGGTACGTTTCAAATTGAGTCATTTTACTTTAATCATTGAAAATTGAATCATTCATATTTATGTATTAAATACTTGTTTTTCATTCATTGCAGTTACCGAACTTGTCAATATTATTAACTCTATTTCAAATTGTGAATATTCATATTTCCTAATATATAATATTGGAGACATTCAGCTATATATATATTTATATATATATAGGGGAGACCGGGGCTAGTTGGCCAATTTTTTACTTGACGATTTTTAATAACTTTTCTTTTAGATTTAAAAAA
>JAUESH010000008.1:13973193-13989831 GCA_032275165.1 Synergus magnus | reverse complement strand
AAATATTTATTATTGCAAGCGTAAAGTTGCGGAAAATAAATTGCTCTTATGGTAAAGTATCACATGCCCTTAAAATCGCTTGAATTTTAAGAAATCCTGTAAAATTTCTTAAAAAGCCTTAAACTCTTCTGAATTTTTTTGTAATCCCTTCAACTTCTTTAAAATCTTTTGAAATTTCTCTAAATTCGCTAAAATCGATTGAAATCTCTCAAAATCCTTTAAATTTCAGTTTAAAAATCTTCTATAACGTTACTTCTTTTCCTCATTTTGATTTCAGGCTCAACAACAGCGAGACGCAGACCAATCATCGAAGGCGCCTCCACCCCCGCCTAAAATTCCGCCGCCGTCTCTGTCGGGAGACTGTGGAGACCCTGACTACGAAGTTATCGAATTTCCACCCCGGCCACAGAACAATAACACCACCCCAAAGAATGCAACCATCAACAATGAGAGCAAAGGCAACACTTCCGGTACTACCATATTTGGAAAGTGTGCTTTATGTGGCACTGACAACGTGTCAATAAGATGCGACTTCTGCAAAGAAAACTACTGCGAGACTTGTGATGAGATGAATCACAAGCATCCGAAGAGAAAAACACACAGTCGAAGAAAACTCGTGACGGATATCGCGGGTAGAGTGAAACCCCCGCTTCCGCCAAAAGGGGAAAATATGATGAATCCACCACCTGTTCCACCACCCAGACGAAATCGTAGAAACACTCAGGTAGGGTGTGCAGTGGTCTGAACCCCTTAGAATCTTAGATTAATAATAAATATTTATTTATTTATTTATTTTTAAGCGGAAATTGTGATTAATAGATTACTAGAAATCCGTTTTGACTTTTCAAAAAAGCCTCTCTTTGGACCGTCCTGAGCTGAGTTTTGCTAGTATCTGCTTGAGAATATCTTTAAGAGGCTGCAACCTACACAATTTTGAGAATATATTTTACATATTTTTTCTACTAAACTTGACAATCACAGAATTTCTCCCAGCAAGTTTTATTCCCATTGTTTGCGTATTTACACCGCAGCTTATTAATACCCACAAAAATACAACATTTCACACCGAGGCCACGCTATTCTGTAATAGGGAACAAATGTAGCTAGGAACCGTTCAACTTTTCATTTGTGCTACGGTTTTACACATAATACATATTGTATACAGATCTTATTGTATATACTGTGCCATTAATATATTGTGATGTTACAAAACTCTCTGCCGTATTCACTGAATCCCCTTCTCACGTACCTGTTTTTATTGCAATAGCGAGAGAAGCACGGCATGGGAAATTGTAAATTTCCTTTCTATTAACCAATTGATCATCAATTTTCATGATTCTGGGAAAGTGAATATGGCAGGATTTCATACTTTTTGAAAGATGCAGCTAATAGTTTCCCATACCGTTCTCATATTTTCAGTTCTCTTATTTCTTGTTGCTTTCTCAAAATCAAAAATCCGTTTGTAAAAGAATTATTGACTAAGAAGTATATTCGATCGCTTAATATTTTTGTTGGTCGCTTATGTTCCTCTAATCTCTGCTTTTTTCTAAATAGCCTGACAATGTCGCAAACTTGTGAGAGCGTTTGTAAATCCTTGATTAGCGAAAGCAATAAATAAAAGTTTCGCGTCTAGGTAAAAGCGATATTAAACCAAGGCGCTGCGAACTTCCCCTCGATTGATAAAACGGGAAGTTTGAAAAGGAACTCGATCAACGCGACAAGACCATTGCCATCGATTCCAGATTCTCCGTTGAAAGGAACTCGTTCCACTCAGTCTTTGAACACAAATTCAGAAGCTGCTGCTTCGCTCGGTACAGACAAGATGTCAACTCTACAGGTATGCGGCATTTTTCATCTTAAACCGAATTGGCTTTTTCAAGAATTCATTAGTCATATCAATTTACAGGAAAGATACCGAAGATACCAGGAAGCAATGAGAGCCCAAGATGCAAACAGAAGAAGACCTCTTTCTTCTGATTCACCAAGAGAGACCTTGAGTCCTAGACCAATGAGCATCGGCAGTCCCAGACACAGCTTAACATCCTCACCATCTCTGCCAGTTAGAAATATTATCCAATCAGCCAGTGTTTGCGATCTCTCAGCTCCTAGCATCTGGAATCCTGAAATGCATCAAGTAAGAATCATTTCTTGAAGAGATAAGAGAAATATTAAGATTAAAATTTAAAAAAATCCTTATCCTGAATCTTTAAATCCTTTATATCAGATTTAAAGGATTTCAGGATTTAAGATTAGAATTTAAAATCCTCTAAACCGCTTAAAATCGCTTAAAACTCTTTAAAATCATTAAAAATGTCTTGAAATTTTATAAAATCCCTTGAAATCCCTTCAAATTCTTTAAACTGGTGAAAGGTGATAAATTTCCAAAATAGGTGAACAAATTCAAAATAGGTGAAAAAAGGTAAATAGGTGATTACCTGTGATGACTTGGATTCTTAAAGGTTGTCGTGGAATTTTTGAAATTTCAAGAGATTTTTAATAATTTAAAAGAATTTCGTGAAATTGAAAAGGGTACCAAAAGATTTTAAGGAATTTTAAGTAATTTAGTGGAATTTTAAGAGATTTCAAAGATTTTAAGATATTTCAAAAAGATTTCATGAGAATTCAAAAGATTTCATAAGATTTCATGAGCGAGTGTATGCCATATTTCAAAAAGAATTTTAAATTTAAGAGATAATTTAAGAAATCCTTATCCTGAATCTTGAAATCCTTTATATCAGATTTAAAGGATTTCAAGATAAGAATAAGATCAGAATTTAAAACCCTCTAAACCGCTTTAAATCGCTTATAACACTTTAAAATCATTAAAAATGTCTTGAAATCTTATAAAATCCCTTGAAATCCCTTCAAATTCTTTAAACTGGTGAAAGGTGATAAATTTCCAAAATAGGTGAACAAATTCAAAATAGGTGAAAAAAGGTAAATAGGTGATTACCTATGATGACTGGGATTCTTAAAGGTTGTCGTGAAATTTTCGAAATTTCAAGAGATTTTTAATAATTCAAAAGAATTCCGTGAAATTGAAAAGGATACCAAAAGATTTTGAGGAATTTTAAGGAATTTAGTGGAATTTTAAGAGATTTCAAATAATTTCAAGAGATTTAAAAGATTTTAAGATATTTCAAAAAAATTTCTCGAGAATTCAAAAGATTTCATGAGCGAGTATACACCAGATTTCAAGAGTCATCAACCTCTCGTACTTCTTTTAAAGGCACAATCGATGGCACATCTCGGAGCTCCAATGATCTGGTACCCAGGTAACCCTTGGGAGCCGGCCTTCGGTGGATCATCAATGAGCCTCAATCATCCACCCATGTGGGGCTACCCGATGGGTTATCCTCAGCCTCAAATGCTCCCACCTCACTACCCTGGAACTCTCTCACGGCCTCAGAGTCCTGCAAGGAGTATCAAATCCAGCAGAAGGTCTAGAGCAGCCTCTCCCTCACCCAGCTTAAAATCCAGAAAATCGACAGCTTCCAGGTCGAGGAGAAGAAGATCACCCGGTTCGCCTTCCGATGCGAGTTCAGAGGATTCTGATGAGTCTGACTTCGACGACAGGCTCTCGCGTGGATCAAGAAGAATGCGTCATGACAGCTTTTCTAGAAGCAAACCAAGATACCCGGATGAGGACGGAAACAAGTCATTACTTTCTAGGCATAGACGAGAGTAAGTATTGCTAAAAGTTTTCAACAAATTCCTCTTCAATTATTAGTAAAAGTATAATCTTTAATCTTTCTTGAACAGTGGTTGGAGATCAGAAGACAGAATCAGCAATCTTGGCGAGGGATGGCCAGAGAACATGCCAAAGCCCCACTGGACTTCCTCCAGAAACTTGGAAGATCCAAGAAGATCGCTCCCTTCAAAGCAGAGGTATGACCATGAGGATTCGCCAAGATACAGACACTCATCTTCAGCCCAAGAGGACGAGTCCTCCAGCAACCAGAGGGATTCTACGAGACTTCGGAGTGCTCACTCTCGGGACCAACGAGGTATAAGTACAGATGATGACAGGTCCGAGCGAAGGTCAAGCTTCAGCAGACGACGATCAAAGATTACAAGCTCTTCGGAGGACTACGTAGATCGCAACGAGAGAGCGTCCCTTGCAAGAAGTACCAAAAGAGCAGAGAGCGACACTCAAGAGCAAAGAGAATCCATTCGAAGGGATTCCATTCGAAGGGATTCCAATCGAAGAGAATCCACTGGAAGAGAACAACCTAACTTGGAGGAGCTGGAGAGTCGCTTAGATCCACGAAAGTCAGGATTGATGCGAAGGGCTCCCTCCATTGATCGAGAGCTGATAAACTCAAAGATCAGCAGTAGAGAAAACAACGTTGGGTTGAACCGAGAGCCTCGAAGGTCTGCAACTCCAGAGAACCACATGAGCAGAGAAAGAAGCCGAAGATCTCGAACTCCAGAGTCTCAATCAGGTCGGGAGAGACTTCGCAGGTCAAGGACACCCGACAAAAGGCCTCTACCAGATAAAGGTTCAACTCATTCTCCAGAAGCTAAAACAGTTCAGAAGAACGTTTCGAGATTGCGCAGTCCAGAGAAGAAAGAGGTACTTATCCCGAGGTATGGAACACCGGAAAGGAAAACTGTAGAAGAACCTTCAAGAGGACCCACTCCGGAGAGAAGGATTCCAGAGTCTCCGACTCCAGAGGCTAATAAGAAGGTTCTAGAAAAACGAGAGGCAAATCTATCTGATTTGAAGATCTCTTTGAGTATGGCAGAGGAATGGGCCTGCGAACATTGTACCTTCATCAATGAAGCTAAAGAACGCGTCTGTATTGTCTGTTGCAAAACGCGAACTAGTGCTCTTCCGCCACCTTCTTCTCCAGATCCTCAAACGTCCTCTAGCCTGACTGAATCTCAGGTGACTTCAACTCCAACGCCAAACGAACCAACTGACCTGGAACGGAAACTGGGCAACCTCAAGTTACCCGTCAGCGAAGAGAGTGGCGACAGCAGTTCGACGAAGAAAAAAGGTAGACTTAGGCGAAAGATCAGCTTCTCCTTTGGCACTAAGTCATCGAAATGATTTCTGTAGATGTATGTGCTTTTTTGTACTCCTTTCCATAAAACCCACGATGACCTTCGACCCTTTTACGAGATTCAAGTAAGACACAAAAAATGGATGATACCTGTTCTGACTAATGTGTGAAAACTGTAATGTGCAGACCTAATGAACTGTAAATAATCCAATGCCATTTCCAGTTGATGAACACATCTTCTGAAAACAGGTATTTTGTGAAGAGAAATCTTTAGATAAAACTTATTTCTCAACTACCTAACAAAGATGTACTCTTGAATGAATAATAAATTGGCATTTTACATTTTGACTTGAAAATCACGTGCACACCAAATGCATAATCGTACTTGAAAACCCAGAGTCTCATTTATCATAGCTTAAGGTTGTTATTCATTCAAGTAATCACTCTCACATTTCAAGGACGATCGTGCATTTGGCCAATCCTCTTTGAATTCAACACCGGTAGTAAATAGAGGTGCTGGGTATTAGAAGATAAGGTTCAATTAAAAAAGAAAGAAAATTTATCAATTTTTTAATATATCCTCAAATGGATTTGGGACAAAAACGATTTCTCGAAGAACGAGATTAACTAGTAGATGTTGAAATAGGTAAGTTCTCATAATAATCAAATCCTAAAACTACTGTAACCCTAGATTTAAAAAATGGTGAGATTGGATTTTCTTAATATCTCAATACCTAGCACATTAGCAAGATATTTATATTTTGGCACTGAGTCTGCATTTCTAGAGCTATTTAAATATTCTTAGATAAAGATTTATGACCATAGAAAAGACCTTGAATCTGCGGAGTTGATGTTAAGCTTCAATTTGACTTGAAATAACAATAGAAGCTTAATTTCACAGGTTTCAATTCAAATATAAAACTAGATATTTGGCTTGCAGGTACGGAAACACAAGTGGAAAGTACGGACTTTACCGAAGAGACTGAAACAGAAGATTCCAAAATTGGACTTCCCAACACTCCTGATTATTCCAAAAAATCGAAATCCAACCAAACCTCAAGGGGAATTTCGCCAATTCGAAATCCGTTATTGAATAACAGAGATTCAAAGTCTGAAGAAAAAGAGGTGGGTTCGAAAGTCATTGAGAGCTCTAAATCAATCGATAAAACTTTGGAGTTCGAAATAAAACCAGAAAAAGATAGTTCAACAAAATGTGCAATCAAAGAGTTGCCAAAAAAAGAAGATAGTGATCGCCAGACTGTTTCAACAGGAACTTCTCCTCCACCTCAAAATATCTCTACTCAGGTACATTTTGATTCTCCTGTACAAAAAAGAGAATAATATTCATAGAGACTTTCTTCTCAAAGTTTTGTTCATTGCAGACCTATGAAGAAACTGTTTTCAAAGAAAACGGAAGACTCAGAAGATCCGCATCTTTAGCTCCATCGAAGGGCTCCATGCGATATGATGACAGCGATTCAGAGGTATATCTTTGATTTAACTCTTCAGATAATTATCCTCGATTTAAAACGCATTATTTCAAAATTAATAATTAACAATTTGTCACGATAATAACAAACAGGTTCGAGCTTCTGTTTTAGGACACCAGATTTCTCAACAGCCCTGACCTTTATCCCCGCCATCAAAATAATCTTCGGCAAATGTCCATCTACGGAAGAGAAAGGATTAGAAGAAATTCTTTCAATTCTCCTCATCTTTATTATCATTCTAGGGTAAAGGCAAGCCCCTTGAAATTTGATCTCCATTTCCTTTTTTATTATTATTACTGTTATTATAAAAACGCTTGTATATGTAACTTCTCTTAGGATTACTAACGCTTTAGTTGTATATCGTAGCCTCGGTGTGAAGGTTTAGGCAAATGTCTCACCCAAATTATTAGAAATTTCCTTTCTAGAAATAAAGATGCTTCTTGAAATAACTCCTCCATTAAAAACTTTGTATTACTATTTTTAATGTTTCAAACTTTAATTTTGCAGGAACCAAGCCAATCAAGATTCGGTGAAGCCGACCACAGTCCAGCTTTCCAAGGTATCTCTACTTTAACTCGGCAAGGTTTGGAAATTGTCGAGCTTCTACGAGAAGCCGAGAGGCGAGGATTTTCTACAGATGATGTCCAAGTTGCCTTATCACAAGAGGCACTGAATCCAATAGAATGGCTAACGACCCAATGGCCTCACATGATAGAAACTATCCAGGTTTTGGTAACAGCTCAAGGAAAGGAACAATCAGAAAATTGCGTCGGAAATCTCTCTATTGCGGAAGCCAAGGATGCCTTAAGACTCTCGAAAGGCGACTTGTGGAACGCTGTTGCCCATGCAATTCAATTGCGCCAACGTAAAGTATGTAGCAAAAGATATTTATTATATCATCATCGAAAATGTACTTCCTTAACGAATCATTCAATTCTCTCCTATTTTAGTGTCAGAACATAATGTCCAAGGGTGCTTTTACGTTGACGAATGTCATCAATGCTCTTGATAATAATGGGGGAAATGAAGAAGCGGCTTTATTAGAATTGCAAAAAGACCAGCTTAAACCTTTTCTAATGAGAATTTGGGGTCCATCTGCCGGGGTGGAAAATGAGGCTGCACCATGCCAAGGTTGGTTGCTTCTGCAACTTTGACTTCTGGTTCATTTCATCCTAAAACAAAAAAGAGGTCTTTAGAAATAATTGAAAATCTTTTTGAATTTCTTTTAAATACATAACAGGGTGGTCACAAGAATCAATTTTTCAATTTCCCTGACATTTCCCTGACAAAATTTTTTTTCCCTGACATTTCTCTGACTTCTCTGACATGTGGCCACCCTGACATAAGCAGAAATTGACAAAGGCGCGCTCATGAAATTCTAGTTCTGGAAATCTCACTTGTGGGAAATTGTTTCAGATGCAGCAGGGGTAGCAAGTTTGGCGGGGAGTTCTGAACAGGTTCAGGATGATTTGGACTCAGAAGCTAAGAAGCAGGTAATATCTCCAACAGTAGAACGTTTCGTGGAGTTGCAGGCCGACTTTCATCAACAATTGGCGGCCCTGCGAGAACTCACTGGTAATTGGGAAATTGAAAAAGATCCATCGGGTACAAGTAACAATAATCAGGTTGATCTGTTCAGCAGTTTTGATAGCGTCACGAGCAGATCGGTACAGATGGATGAGCGACTGATTCCTAGAATCTTCCAAACTGTTAATCTCGATAAGAACAATTTTACAGTGAAGACGCAGGAACAGCAACATCTGGCACCATTAGAGCAAGCAAAATATTCAACATCTCAAACCAATCCTCGATGGAATCCTTGGCAGTCTGTAGAAAGAGATGAGAGAGAACTAGCAGATGACGAAACAAGAGAATCAAAAGCTGTATCATCAAAGGTTGCGAATTTGAATCAGAGAGAGAAAGTTCAGAGTGAAATCAATCAAATGCTTTTAAAGCAGCTTTTAACTTTGAAAGCCTTGGAAGCCAATCAAAAAGATCAAAAAGTTGATTCAGAGGAGTCTAAAGCTTTGGATGAAAATTCGGATGTTCCACCTTCAGTGGAAGAAGTAGATCTGTTAGAGAAGCAGGAGACTAAAATTGAGCTGGATCAATCTGAAGCTTCAGAAGTGATTGGACTTCAATTGGTAGCGACTAATGATTCAGCTTCTAATGAAAATCACCCAAGCAACCTTGAATTTTCTGAATCTTCACAACCAGCAGCAGTCGAACAATTTTTACTTGCCATGAAATCTTTACCAGAACAGCTACTGATTCCACTAACAGCAGCTCTGAATAAGTTATCTCCAAAACAAACTTCGTCTGGCGACTCTGTAGCACCTGAAACCCAAGATCAGAATGAAGCTATACAGCAGGAAGTTATGCAAGATCAGACAAAAAAAAACTTAGAAAATAAACTTGAAAACGTCTCTTTAAAAACCTCTAAAGAGTTAAATGTCCAGGAATCAACGCCTCAGAACCGAAATTCAAATTCCAATAAAGTTACAAAAAATATTGATGACAAAACCACTAGCGCTGAAGAACTAGAGACTGTAAATAATGTAGAACCAGTTGTTCCGTTCCAAATCCCAGAAGCTGACAAAGATGTAAAACAAACTGATGACATAATTCCTGAGGTTGATGATCAAATTAACAATAGTGATACTAATCAGTCCAAACTTCCGCTGGTGATACAGAAACTGTCAGAATCTGATCCGAATCTTGAGAAACTGGTACGTACAAGTTTTGAATTGGTTGAGGTAGAAAAACATAGTCAAGATAGCTTGTTGCTTAACCCAGAAAAAGATCCAAGAGAACGACAAGCTCTCACTGAATCTCATACTGCTACTTTGCGAGTGAATCAAATTCCTGAATCTGACCAGGGTGATCAAAAAGAAAATTTAAGAGTTACTCAAAATGCTAAAATGGAAAACACAACTACCACAAAAGAAAATTTGTCCGATCAATTTGACAATCAGAAAATAGATTTTGAACCTGAAAAAACTAATGAGCATACTCAGATATCCATTCTAACTTCCAAAGATTTGCCAGCCAATGAAATTAATGTTACATTATCATCCGCTTCAACTACAGAATCTGTTATTTTTCCCAAAAAATCAAACGAATCAAAGGAAATTATCTCCAACTCATCAAGTGATCAATCTGATTCTTCCAAGCCCAAAAGGAGAAGTTCTCTTTTTACAGTGCTTTCGTACTTTTCAGGTAAAAATAAACCAACACCAGTTGTACCAACTCCCGCTTCCGAAACGGAAGAGAATTTTAGTTCCTCTCTTTCAATTAATATCACTAATTGCAGTAAATCAAATGAAGCGAACGAAATTGAGAGAGCTTCTATTTTAGAAGACAAAAAACAAAACAAAAGCTCAGAAGTTGGTTCAACTTCGCTGCAAAATACTGTAAACGAAAAGAGTCCCGAAATCCAAGAACCGACAATAGTTACTCCTTCAGTAGATGAATTAAATTCTCTAGTGGTTAAATCTGATCTACCCTTGCAAATCAATTCAGATAAGAATGTAAAAAAGGCCAGAAACACATCAGATCAACTTGTACAGAACTTGACTGTTTCCAGCACGTCGTCAGAGAAGACTGATACTTTTTTAATCAAAGTATCTGAATCCCCGACAACAACAGTTAACGATTCTGCACTTCCGCAAAATGCTATTAAAGAGACTTCTATAGTAAAACAAAATACAATGAATAAGCCTCGCAAAATATTGCAAACACGTCAGCAGAAGAAACCAGAAAAAATTTTGAAGTCACCCAGTTTTTATCCTGTCATCACGAATTCAAGAATAAACAAAGGCAGATCAAAGTCACCAATAAAAAAAGTGATTGGAAGAAGATCTCCTGTTAAGTGGCTGAAGAAATCAGTCTCACCTAAAAAGTACGGAATTGTACAAACTATAGCACCACGGAGTTTAAACAAATTACCTCTCTTAAGTCAAGGCGAACAAAAATTAGGAGAGAAAATTTCGAAAATACCGGTAGCAGAAGCAATAAAAAGTAGAAATATTCGAGAAAAGGAGATTTTAAACAAATCCAAAGTTAGCGAGATTCTAAAGACCCAGAAAGATGAGCTGCTACTGAATCCCAAAAGTATTTTCCCATCAAAAATTCCAATTATGAAAGGAAGTAAACGAATCCCTGCTCAAACCGTTTCCGTCGAAATTCAGAGACAAATCGACCCTAAAATTTCAAAACCTTCCACAATTTTCCCCCAAATTCACTCACTCAAAAAAGTGGGACCTCAAATGCTCGTTCCGAAGCAGACCGCATTGGCAGAAGCAATTACGAATGTTTCTATCATCGAGACAAAAGAGGATCTGCAACAAAAACTAATTGATAAAAATCAGACGGAGACAACCAAACAAGGGGATAATGAATTAAGAAACACTTTACAAAACTCACCACAAGCTGAATCGAATTCTGATTCTGAATACGAATCTATATCTGAAGAGTCTATTAGTATGAAATCGAAAACGCCGGAAAAAGATTCAAAAAAAGATTCAGAAAATGGTCAGAAGGAATCTGAAGAACCTGTTGGTATGGAATTGAAAAACGAATCTCAAGAGACGCAAAATATGACGGAAGAAGATTCAGAAAATGTTAAGAATCAAGCTGAAGAAGAATTTGAAGAAGAATCTGAAGAAGAATATGAAGAAGAGTCTCAGGAAGAGTCAGTAGAAGATTCGGAAGCAGAGTCTGAAGAAGAATCTGAAGAAGAGTCTGAAGAAGAATCTCCAAGAGAATCTCAGGAAGAATCGAGTAATGATTCACTAGGCTCAAACGAGTCTCACGACTCTCTCGATATATTAGCAAATGCTGATTACTTGCTGGAAAAAACGTTAAACAAGATAAAAGCTGAAATATCAGAGTATGAATCTGAAGACAAGTCTGACAATGAGAACTCTGAAGAGAAGACATCTGAGTCAATTTCTACAAAATCAGGAAAGAGTGGTCGAAACGGAAGTGTAATGGAAACTTCAGTTTCGAGTGAGACGCAATCTGAAACGCTAATGGAACTTGATCCCCCCCTGGAAGAAAATGTAGAAATATCTACTGTTACGACAGCTAAATTATATTTAATGGAAAATGTAGAGCGGGAAAGTGAAGATATTCCAAATCCCATAATAGCAGTTGCAAAGAAAAATGCGACTTTGAAAGAGAAAGGTGACAATAGAATCTTGATAGCTGATCAAAATGAAAAAAAAGAAAAACCTAAGAGGTATTCCATGGTTGCAAGTTTCGTCCAACAATTTGAGGGCAAGAGCCCAAGGATCACGAGAAGAAAAAAAAATCCTGTCAAGGAATCCAAGCCGAGGAAGGATAACAGCAAGGAGTCTCTCGTAAACGAGAGAGAGGTCAGTAGATGAGTGCCAGCAAGTGTCTGCCAATCGTCAAAATTCCAATTTTGACAGACCAATGTCTACAAAGAGCTAGATAAAAAAAATCGATCTTTTATCGGTTGGACTCTTCCCTTTGTGTCTGCTAATCCTAGGATTAAATTTATGTAATCAAACATATTGTTTTCTTTATTCCAGCTGCAGACAAAGATGGTAGGCATTCTTGTTCTTTAATACACTAACGAATCAGCTTATAACCACTCATTATCCTTTAGCCTTTAATTGTGTTCCAGTGTACCTTTAAAAAAAAAGAATTATTAGAAGTTTTGTATTAAGTAACATTAGACATTATTTTTAAAAATTGAATTTGAGGCTTGAACTTGGATCCAACACCCTTAAGCCGAAATACTTTGTTCTTAAAAATCTTTAAATTATCCCAAATAGTAATCGCAGTATCGGAAATAATAAATCCTAGAAAGTGAGATCACAAATAAAATAAAATAATAAAAATTAACTTTTAAAATCGAGTCTAAAATTCCTAAAATATTTGTTTTTTAAAGCTCGTTTATAGACGTTGGTGTGTTATCTCGAATCATTTAATTTTGCATGAAACAAAATGATCTTAAAAAAAAATCGGTTCATCTGCAAAGATATTTAAATAAAACTTATAAGTAGTGAAATTAAAATTATTAAAAAAAAAAAAACACTTCATCTCTTACAAAAAAAAAATCGCAAAATTTTTAAACCTTTAAATACCTATTCAAGTGACTTTGAAATAGCAAAAAAATGTTGTGCCCTAATTATTTCATGAATTTAAAATTCTCTTTTACAGAGAGTCGCACGAAGGCTATTAGCCGAAGGTCAAGCATCGACCTACGATGAAGCCGAAGTAGCCGCGAGTTTGTTGGCCCTTAAATTTGGAAACGCAGAAGCACTTCACGCAGCGAAAGAATGTTCCAGCGTAGAATCCGCTTTAGCTTTTTTACAACAAGAATGTGAACTCTGCACGAGTCGTTTTGCGATGAGCCAGGTAAAGAATCCATTTCTACATAATTATATAATCGCTCAAAACTTACTCTAGATATATTAGAAATATTCAATTAAACTTATTCTATTTTTTAAAAATAGATGAATTCGATGCTAAAATGCACACACCGCTGTTGTAATGACTGTGCGAAGAACTACTTTACAATACAAATTAGTGATCGCAGTATAATGGATGCTGTCTGCCCATTTTGCAAAGAGCCAGACTTGACTGATGCGACTGAAGATGAAGTCTTGGAATACTTCAGCATTTTGGACATCCAGCTGAAGTCGCTTTTGGATCCACCAATTCACGAACTCTTTCAGCGGAAGCTTCGGGATAGAACACTGATGAAAGATCCAAACTTCAAGTGGTGTGTTCAGGTAAAATATCTTCACATTGCCTGGAAAAAAATCTGCTAAGAGAGAATTGTATCTTATTAATAAATTTTCAGTGTTCAAGTGGATTTTACGCAAATCCAAATCAAAAGCGACTGATTTGCCCGGATTGTCGATCTGTCACTTGTGCATTTTGCCGAAGACCTGTGAGTTCTTTTTTTTAAATATTTGTCTTCAAGTTGTAATTTCAGTCAGTTAAAATCTATTTCTATTTTCAGTGGGAGAAGCAGCACGAAGGAATTAGTTGTGAGCAATTCGCTGCGTGGAAGGATGAAAATGATCCAGATAACCAGGCAGCTGGACTTGCCAAACATTTAGCAGACAACGGGATAGATTGTCCGAAATGCAAATTTAAATATTCTTTATCACGCGGAGGTGAGCAGTTTAGGCTTTACTTTAGTCCGACTCTGAATGTCTTGAATAATTTAAATTAATTAATTTCAGGATGCATGCATTTTACTTGTAGCCAGTGCAAATATGAGTTTTGTTGTGGCTGTGGAAACGCTTTTGTAATGGGAGCAAAGTGTGGAGTCAGTGCCTATTGTGCGAAGCTAGGACTTCACGCTCATCATCCTCGAAATTGTTTATTTTACCTACGAGATAAGGAGCCGGCGCAACTCCAGCAACTGTTAAAAGAAAATAACATTGAATATGACATCGAGGGACCAGTTGGTGATCACAAATGCAAAGTGCAACTGCAAAAGGAAACGCCAACCGGTGTAGTTGATGCTATTTGTAACTCGGACGTCATAGAGGGTCATGCAGGTTTATGCAGGTAGAGAAAATATAAATTAACAAATTGGGTTTCCTCATTTTACTCAACAAATATTATAATTAGAAATTTTTTCGCTCTGTAGCGGTACTCATGTTTTAAATAGAATTCTGAGTACAGAGCAAAAAATGCCTCGTTTAAATATTTATTTTGTAAAATGAAAAAATTGAATTTTGAAGTTAGATTTCTGACTCTTCGTTTTGTGCAAAAAGTATTAAAATTAAACATTTTTTATCTCTACGGGCAAACTTCTATTTCCAAAAATATTAGCGCTATAGAGCGGAAAAATAACTAATTATAATATTTATTAAGTAAAACGAAGAAATCGAATTTTGAGGTTTGAACTTGGATCCAACACTCATAAATTTCCATTTAGCTATTTCAAAACGATTAAAAAGTCAGACATTTGGACACGTCGGTATACTTTCAGTTCCTGACCTGCATCAATAACAATGACTAGTTTTTTTTCAATTAGCAGATGTAAATTATAAACCAAATTGGTGTTATAAATAAGTTTCTCAAATTCAGGATTCATTACATCGAATATTTAGTTCGGCAAGTTCGTTTAAAGCACTTGGAACCTCTACCGTTGTTCACCATAGACGATCTTGAGACTTGTATTCTTCGGGCCGGTAAAAAACTACCTGCGAATTGGTATGGACGTGATTTGGCAGACTATAGAAGGGATTTAATGGAGGTAATTAAAACGCGATAAATGCGTGATTAAAATGGGTACTTTTCCCCGCAGGCAGCACTACATTGAGTACCTGGCGGGTTTGGTGCTCAAAAGCAAGCTGGATCCCGTGGCTATCTTTGACTTGAACGACGCTAAGCAAGAGTTGCGCCGCCGGGGAAAAGTCCCACCTGCCAAGGACCAGGAAATGTCCGAACAGGATTACCTCATGGCCTGCATTCAGGTGACTAACATCCGATCCGTTTGACTCTTCCCAACTAACATTTTTTTTATTAATTACTGACGACTTTGAAATTATCCTGAACTGAAATACTAAATTCCTAGTAAAAAATAGATTTCTTTTCAGGCAGTGCAGAAGGAAATCCCTTTGGAGTAGCGATGAGAAAGACTAAATTGTTAAAGTAATAGAAGAAACATATTCATAGACTTGTGCGAGTTGTTAGTGTACACATCTTATTTATTGTTTATTCTGTCAAACGTCGATAATAAATAAAAGCTTTAAATTACTGTAGAACATCTTAGCGAACGAAACTGCTTGAATTAATGAAGATAGATATATAGTTTGAACGAAGTATACGTGGATTCACAAAGTGCATAAGTTATGAAAGATCTGATACTCTTGAAAAGTGCATTCCTTTCTTTTGTATCCTTTTCTTTCCTGTTTGTTAACATTTTTTAAAAAACGATGTCGTGTGACTATAATGATTTACAATTAGAATAATTCGAGTGATAAGAAGAGTGATTTAAATGTTAAGAATCCAGAAGACACACGGTGTCAAAAATATAAAATAAAAAACTGTGTTTCACTTTAAATTCAAGACTTTTGAATTTAATAAAGTTCTTTCAAAAAGTTGTTTAAACTGTTTCTCTTCTTCGCCTTATCGTCCCTTAATATACTGTTGAGCTTGTCCTTGTTCATTGTTTTAAGTTTCTGGAGTGGAGTCAACTGTTTGCCCATTTCCCTTTTTTCTTTACACGGGAGAGGACTAGAATTCTTGAGAATTCCCGGACTCGCTATTTCTGATGAAGGTGCAACGTATGAATCTGATAAGGATATATTCAAGCCTGCCGTTTTATCCTTTGTACGTCTCTTTTTCTTTTTCCTTGACTTTAAAACATCCGAGTCATTTAAAGTTGCTTGTTTCTTTATTTTCTGTCTTTTTGGCTTGTTGCAAGTAATCTCCGTATTTTGCAAACACGCTAAGCACTTAATAACCATTTTGTTCATTTCGTTGCGTACACATTTACGCATAAGAGTTAAACGGCACCTCGATAGTCGGCTATTATTTTCCGCTGCACGAATGATCTTTTTTATTGAATTTGAACAAGTTTTACCTGGAGTCAGACGATTCCTGTGTTCCACCTTAGTCCACAATGATCCACAATGAGAACACATGTTTGAGGGTCCGAAACATTGTTTTGGTAACTCTACTCTCTTCCCTTGCTGTCGACAACATTGTCTGGAATGTATAGAAAATTCTACAAAATCTGTCAGCAGGCAATGTTTACACGTTACGATTTTACAAGATTAATTGGGGATTAATGCAGGATATGGCAACCCTATTAGAATTTACAACGCGTAAAGATAACCTCAAACAAGTATAAAGTTGTTAATTCCTATTACATAAATGTATAATTTAATATATTATCTTACACGTAATAATTGCGTAGTTCGTTCGCCTCCTCGACATCAAATTTTGATAAAAATTTGACTATATTCCACAAATGAACAACGTTTTCCATGTTAATATAAACACAATCGTGTTATGACATCCACACCACGTGCGTTCCTCAAAACCAAGGCCAAAGATAGTATAAAAAAAGTGCGATTCCAAGCAGACAATTTTCGCCGAGATAACCTTCTCGGCATGTCATATTGTTTGATGAGAGT
>JAUESH010000008.1:13930194-13943339 GCA_032275165.1 Synergus magnus | reverse complement strand
GTTCCAGCAGGGGCAGATCCAGGTGAGGGTTTTTGGGGGGGGTCCTCCGCTTTTCTGAATATTATACGGAAATATAGTGAAATAAATAGAATGAAAATTAATTACTAGGGCCAAACAGGGTTACATATGTGCAAGAGATCGGTCTAGGAAATGTGTATGAAAAATATAAATTGAACAACCAGAAATTAGTAGACACAATTATATTTAATATTTTTTTATGATCACAGAAAAATATAGAAAATATTTTAGAGGCAATAAAAAGAAACCTACTCGGTATGAATAAATCTAATGATTCTTCTTAAATCCCAAGTCAATCACAGTCGAATTTACATTTTACATACCTGATCCGGCCCTAAAATTTACGATACGGATCCCAGGAAATTTTAATTTTTTTCTAAGTGCACGGTATTATATTGGCCGCTGTAAAATTTAGTGCCACACACTCGAATTTATGCTGGAACTCATTATGTGGTGTTACTTGATGGGAAATTGGGGGCTAAATCTGGCCAAAGGACAAAGGGAAAGGCTATAAAAGCCGGCGGTGCAGTAAAGAGGATAAAGGTAGAATCGAGAACAGGTGTATCAACTCCAGTGCACGGATTCAGTCAGTGGATTTAGTGTCTGGAAAAATTACGAAACCAAACTGACTCCATCAGTTTCACCCACCAAATTCCCAGCATGAATAAACTGTCCCATTTCTTGGAAATATATAATTATAACATATAACATACAAATAAATATTATTTTTATTCGTAATGTTAAAGATTATTACATAACAGGAGAGGAAGGTTTAGTGGATCCTGCTGAATATATTGGTAAATTACTTACTTCAGAAGAAAAGAGAACTATTATTTTTTGAAAAAGTACAAATTGTAGAAAAAAACCCAGGTTATTTAAATGAGCAAATAAATTAAGAGCAAATTTAGATAACCCGGGTTTTTTTCTACAATTTTTACTTTTTCAAAAAAATAACAGTGGACAGCCGTCAAGAACGTTAATACGGATGGTTGTCCACTATTATTTTTTTGAAAAAGTAAAAATTATGGGAAAAAACCCGGGTTATCTAAATTTGCATATATGGTAAGTAACACATGCCCTTAAGGAACACATTCTCATCAGGACACTCGATATTTGATCTAAAAATTATTTAAACCTCGCGTTCCGCGCTGGTCTCTCTTATTTGATCTTTTAAAGGACTAACTCTACTTTTTTGTAATATTTTCTCATATCTCACGTTTTTTGGCGGGAAAATTTACTTTTTATTTTTTTTAAATATTTGTCACGATTAAAAAGAAAACTACTAACTCTATCAAAAAATGGTCAAGGAAGAATTTGTAGACCAATAATTATATTTATTATAATTTTCTCTGTATCTCGCGTTATTTAGCTCCAAATTTGAATTTTCGATTTTTCAAAAAAATTCAAAAAGTTGTTATGCCAATCTTGTCAAATTTTACACAAATCCAATACATTCTCTGATGTGAATGTAAAAACTGCTATGGTTGTGATAACTACAGAAATAGTAAAATATGGTATAAAAATATATTTCTAAAAGGTCCTTTAAATGATTATACACGAGTTGTTTTAGCATATATATACCACTTCTGTTATTAGTCTCGTAAGACGCTTATAATCACCACGCAGAAGTCTGCAATTTGTCTGATTGCACCGAGAGAAAAGTGCCTGCTTACGCAATGCGATTTTTTAAATGAAAAAAATTATATACGTCAAATCGTGAATAAATTCTCATATTTTATAGTTACTTTTCTTATTACAGTTTTCTTATGATTTCCAGATATACACGGAAAGAAATCTTAAATTGTTAGAGGACTTAAGGAACTTTATTAAAATATGAATACTTCTTACGAAATATCAATCTTTTTTATTGACTATAATAATAATTAATTAAAAAAATTTTAATTAATTAAAAGCAAGTCGACTTTCAAAGCAACTAATGTATAATCACACTTTGGTGCAGAAGTTTCTTTCATATTAGCCCTCGAGATATATATTATATCATCTTAAGGGCATGTGTTGTTACTTACCATATAAGCAAATTTAGATAACCCGGTTTTTTTCTCACAATATTTACTTTTTGAAAAAAATAATAGTGCACAGACGTAAAGAATGTAAACACGGACGTCTGTAAACTATTACTTTTTTTTTCAAAAAGTAAAAATTGTTAGAAAAAATCTCGGGTAATCTAAATTTGCTCATATGGTAAGTAACACAAATGCTGTATGACATTTTATTTGTATGCGTAAAAGTCGTAAAACAGAATGCATTTTAGAATTGTAAGATCTACACCTAAAAAGACAGCTAAAACCTCAGCATGACATGCAGTTATTTTGCTTTAGTCAGTCGTTACGCGCTGCCAGCTGTGACCAATGGGAAGTTACCATGCAACAGGTGACCGACCAATCGAATTCTCAAATGCGTCCATCGTCTGCGTCGCGTAGCAACGATGGTAAGGCTTTATTCAAATCCCCTTCCACTTTTCTCTTTTAAGCTCATTGACTGCTGTTCTCTTATAATATATATATATATATATATATATATATATATATTTTTTTTTTTTTTTTTTCTGTTCATTAATGACGTCGATTTTGCTGACAAGTTAAGATAATGACTTCGCTCTCTTATTGGTTGATATCCTCTTAAAATTTATTAGAAAATTGAGTCAATTGTTTGAAACATGATCTTGGAATTTTATTTATTACTTATTACTCATCTTTTATATTTTATATATAAAATATAAATACTATAATGCTATAAAAAGATTGCATATTTTACTTTATCGTGTAATGAGACAAGGTCAGGGTCGCTGTTTCGTCTTGCGTAACCCTGAAACGTGTCCGTCATCAAGGTACATACATAACGATCAGATATATTCAACATCTTACTTCACGTATGCATGGATCAATCGAGGTGAAATCAAAACGGAAAAAGTGTATTTTCATTTCTCAATATATTGAAAAAAATCACGTTCATAAAGAAAACAAAACCGCAGATTCGCGTTTTTCTCATTCCGATTAAAGTAATCAAATTTCTCTTTAAAAAACGATTTTATGTCCCTTACATACATTACTAACCACAAAAATCTTACGATTACATGATTCAGATTTAAAGAGTTTTATTATAGCTATCTCCCAAAAAAAATATTCAAATAAGTTTGACACCGTGGTGTTCACTGAAAGCAGCATAAAATGAAATTCAACCATTTTGATAAAATGTTACATTACTGATTTGTTATTTCATTGTTATATAGTATAATAAGTATAAGTTATAAGAACGTTCTGAGTTATTGACTAGGGCATCGAAATAGCTTGAAACGTTCCTGATTTTGATTCCGCTATTGATACAGACGCAACGGGAGTTTGTTTCGCTGCTGTAGGAATGCCCCCTTTTACGACGCTCTGTAATCTCTACCGTTATAGATTTACGGGTTTTGGAATCATGGTAATGAAGTTTCCGATTCATCCTATCAAAAAAAATATTATCCTCCAACTGCCATTTACAAATTTACACACATAGAAAGACATTTTAATCACACTTTTGATGCGGGCCACACTGAAAAAACGAGTTGGTTGGGCCAACTACTTCTGTTTGTAATATATGCCGTTGCTATTTTATTGGTTGGGACAACAATTTTTCTTGTTAGCACTACTACTCACATTGTTACCTCAACAAACCGAATAGCATCGCCAACAAAAAAAGTGGTTGTCTCAACCAATAAAGTAGCAACAGAACACAGAAAAAGCAGAAGATAAAATTTGTTGCGGGTAATTGTCAAGTGGATAAAATTTAATTTTTTCGCATCGAAACAAGAGAAGCTACAATAAGTTGATATGGTAACCGTTCCCTATGTTCAGGGTAGTATTTACCCATCTAAAGGTAATTTTTGTTGCAGGTAATATTTACCCTGAAATCGGGGTAAATATTACACTTGGTTTTTTCTGTGAATATATTACAAGCCAAAGTAGTTGGCCCAACCAACTCGTTTTTTCAGTGTAGGTTAAAGATTGATTGTCGAAATGGAAAAATATCTACTAGGGGGGGGGGAGGATAAGGTTCTTTATTAATTATTAATTTTAATGAAAAAAAATTGGGTGTCCGAAGTTAGGATCATGTTCGAAATTAAGTGATTACACGGTATTTAATTTCCTTAAAACATCATACATTTGCGGCAATTTACGTGCAGATTGACTGCCAATTGATCTGGCCGGAATTGTGTAAAAGAAAGAGTGAAAACTAAAGTTTTAACTTCTATTTTTTAAATGTTAAAGATTTGAAAAAAATAATTTAATAATTACAAGAGAGTAAAAACCCAAAACATATATTTGTATAGTCAACTTTAGAGTTTATATAATTCATATATACCTAAACCTTCTTTTAAATCTAAAAACTGGACATTATTGATTCCACTTACAGCCAGAACGAATTCAAGCTCGATACTTTAAATGAGAATATACATATGTATACATATAGAATGTATAACATATGTATTATACTTAAGTACTCTCTAAATCTGAATCAGCGATAAGTATACCACTGATTCCAATTAGCGTATATTATACGCTGATTAATCAGCGGAATTTTGCTGATAGAGGGCGTGATATTCACTGGTTCATCAGCGTAATTCACTGGGTCATCAGGGTACTGGATTGGAATCAGTGTTGTACAATTATCGCTGATTCAGATTAAGAGAGTACATATACGCCAAATATACGCGAAACTCTTTCTTCGCTATCATTTCATTTTATAAGGGCATGTGATACCTTACCATAAGAGCAAATTTAGTTTCCCCAACTTTACGCACGCAAATAATAAATATTTTTTTCTAAAACTAGGGCATTTACCTACGTCTGTACGAAACGCAGGTAAATGGCCTAGCTTTAGGAAATAATATTTATTAGTGTGAATGTAAAGTGGAGGAAACTAAATTTGCTCCTATGATAATTACCACATGCCCTTAAGTGTATATCCCATCGAAGACTTCCGCCATTAGAAAAGCCGTGCAAGCTCAATCGTATTATATGTATGGGGGATACCAGCAATAATAATGAGTTAAATGGCAATAGGTGCTTTTGCCCAATTTATTACGGGAATCATTACGTCTATTATATTATTATGCTTCACGCTTGACGAAACTCTCAACTTTGGGATATACGTGTATATTATACATGCATGCGATCATAGTTGCAAAAATACTCTTTCGCGAACATCCTAATACTATATCAGGGACGTATTAAATATCTGACATTGATTTTTTTATTGTGACTCACTTCTCTCAAGTATCGAATTAAAATATCCCAAAAGCTGAAAAATTCGTAAGAATCTCGCATAAGATATATCTTAGATAGAAAAAGCTTTTCATTCAAATTTACTTCATTACGATTTTTGATTCACAATTCCATACAGCATATAATAATAAAACTGAATTTTCAGTCAATTTGACAGAAAGGCTCTTTGCACACGTTTTATGCCAGGTCCTTTAAAATATTCAAAATTAAGTTACAAATTAAATCATTAAAGATGAAATTCCGACAGAATTATATGAATGGTGTTTGTTATAGAAGTTTACTTCATTAGAGGCGATATTGATTCAGATTATTGCAGTTGATAATTATTTTAACCAATGGATTTTAAGATTTTATGATCCAACCTCTTAAAGTAATTAAAAATGATATTTTTATCTTATGATTACGTAATTTATGTAGTAATTGCTAAGACATTAAAAAGGAAAGCTCTCTTTTTATATTCTCATCGAGATGAGAAGGTATTTATTTGATGTAAAAGTTCTTATCAATCTCCATATTTCTAGACCCTCTGAGTGAGTAAAAAGGACAGATAAAATGAGAAAATTAAATTTTTTTGCTAAAGGTATGAAAGCGATAACACATTTTTGACATCCTCTCTAAAATTGAATCAGTGAAATGTCACTGATTTTTCACTGATTCAAATTCAGAGAGGGGTACATACTATATACATTATATAGTTGAGATTGTTTTGGTGAACTTGGGCTTATTTTATTATTCAAACCTTAGAAACTTCTTATAATAGAAAATAGAAGATAGAAGTTAGAAATAAGAAGTGGAGAGCTTGGTGAGTGGAGGGTCTATGCACCTTGCTACCTTACCTGTTTGAATCAGGTTCCTTGCATTCGCCCGCCTTTCCTTTCTTCGGCCTCAAGATACCTGGCTCACATTTTCACTGCAAGTCCTTGGACGTGGTAACAATAGAACCAAAAATTCCGTAACCAATACTATATACCCGGTATAGATGCGTTCCTCCGTCGGTGATAACGGTCGATACGATGTAACAAACCTAAAAAATATTTGCACCTCAAAACTTTACGATAATTTCAACGCACAATTGAAAAATGAGGCAATATAAAATTAAAACAGCAAAAAGGAAAAATATTAATGGAATATGTGTCACTTACCATAAGAGTAAATTTAGTTTCACCAACTTTAATCAAATATTCAAGTTCAGGCTACAAAGATGATGATGATGCAATGCAAGGGCGGATCTAGAAACTGAATTTGGGGGGGGGGGGCGATTTGGAAAGTTATGAAGGGGCTACTTTGTAATAGCTGCCTGCATGGTCAAAAACATAAGTTAAACTTGCAATTCAAGAACCTTGGGGGGAGGGGGGGGGTCGCCCCACCGTGGATCCGCGCCTGATGCAATGATGATTGTTATTATTGTTATTATTATTATTATATTATATACAATATACATGTTTGTATATTATACATGTGACGTAATATGTTATTGTTATAAGTTTGTGATTAATGAAAAGGTCAGGCCATTTGACTTGGAATCATGCTTCATTCTTCAGATTGATAAAAAAAATTCTCATCAAGGAATAAATTGAATCCTTCTCGTTGTTTATCATAATTTTATATTTCTCATTAGTTCAAGTAATTAAGATCTACGTTCACCTTTGTATAGTACTATAGCATAAGATTGATGTACATATATTCCTAATATGTATACGGAGCTCGTGATCAAAGTTTTTAGCGAAATTTTGATTTAAAAAAAAAAGGCGACGATTTTCCCAAAAAGTTCGATTTGCGAGGTTCCAAAAATTCGGGTTTTCGGCAAAAAAAAAAATTGAAATTTTGATCCAAATGAAAATCCCTTTGTTCACGAACGGCCATATTTCCTCAAGTTGTCAAGATTTTCTCATTGTAAATAGTACCTCTAAATATATATATATATATATATATATATATATTATATACCTCTAAATTTTGTTAACATTGCTAAAAAATGTTGGGATCAAACACTATAGACCCTCCCCTTGACTATAAGGGCCTTGGTTGTACGGTATCGTAAAGACATCTCAACGACATGGACATAAGATTTCATATAAAGACATCGTCGTCTTTATTTAAAATGTTCAGTGGCTTCAGTGCTCATTCTCAAACATAGAAAGAAAGATTTTTTGTTCCTAATTCAAAAATGAAAAAAACACCCTATTGATAAGCCGTTGGTCCGTAATTCTAGAAAGTGTCTTACCTGACGGATACTTAGGGTTACGATAAGGGGTGTTAATAGGGGGGGATAAGCAAGAGGTGAAAAGGAAGAAGCAGGCGGCGACGCGCAGTCGCCAGGTGAGCAAACGACGGTGCGCGCGCGCGCGACGGGGGTCGACCAGTCCATCGTTTACAGGGAACCGTCGTCCTCGTGTTCGTCCTCGTCGTCGCCGGCACGACGCCGTCGAGCCCAAAGGTCAGAAATATTTTCAGTGCAGTACTGCGGTGCTCCCCTGTTTGAGAAAAAGTGAACCTCCTTCCCCCTCTCCAAACGAAAAGGATTCTCACAAGGTGTGTCGCCGCTCATAACCTCAAAAAGTCTCTCAGGTAGCTCAGGTAGTAACGCAGTGCGACGTAACGGGTCCGACGCAACAGGCGACATGTCGTGTTAGTTGTGCGATTACCTGCGCCGGAGCGCCTATCGACGCGAGTGTTCCGCGGGTGTTGAGATAGTGTTTTTTTTTTCTTTTTTTACGTGAAGATACGAAAATCCGGGTGCGGTGAAAATTGTTGAGGAACTTGTTCTGAGGGTTACAACCCTCACCAACGCCGGATATGCAGATGACGACAGGAATGGGGCCGACGCACCTGGTCGCCCTTTACGTGGCGACTGCCGGCCTCCAGGGTAACGCGCTCGGATCCGATGAGGAGGAAATCACCCTCCTCGTGTACGTCCTCATTGACGCCCTTCAGAATAAGGTACAGGTGCAACAGTATTTTAATTAATGGAGAAAGCGAAAAGAGGAGATTCAAACGCTTCAGAATGCCAGAAAATACATATGTATGTATTTACATACTCTGAACAAGCAAATGGGCTTCTTCGTCTTTGATTTGGAAAAGGTTACTTATTCAAGTTATAAAATTAAGGGCATGTGATACATTACCATAAGAGCAATTTAGTTTCCTCAACTTTACGCTCAGAATAATAAATATTTCTAGCTAAAACTAGGCCATTTACCTCCGTTTCATACAGACGAAGGTAAATGGCCTAGTTTTAGCAAAAAATATTTATTATTAGGAGCGTGAAGTTGGGGAAACTAAACTGCTCTTATGGTAAAGTATCACATGCCCTTAAGTGGAAAATTATTTGATTTTTTGATTTCATGAAAATTTTGAAAATCTATATATCACGATATAACTTCAGATTCTTATGTAGAAATTGATTAAGATAAGAGAGTTGTTGGCGAAAGAACATATCACAGTAAAATATTGCTTCATTGATCAAATATATATTCAATGAATGAATAATCGATTGGGCATTATTTAAATTAGTCAAATGCGTCAAATCCTATAATAAATATCAGTTCAGGTTTAGAGAGCGTCAACCCGATTCAATTTCAACGAATTTCAATAGTTCCAAATACCAAAAATACCAAAAACAGTTCCAAATACCAAAAAATAAAAAAATTTACATGTCTGTGAACTGACATTGTTTCATTTGTCAATATTGCATGAAAAAAAATTCTGTAACAACAGAACCTGCCCATATTTTATCAACATTTCAGCAATATTGTTATATACCGCAACTTGTCACAGCAATTTATTTCTGTGGCTGTAATAAAACTGTTTTCATTGCAATGGTGGTACGGATAATTTAAGGGGTGGATTAATGAAAAACTTTCACTGACTGCATATATAAAGGAAGTAATCGCGAAATGTAAAAGCTAATTGCAAATTGTTAGCAAACGTTCCGCACTAATCTATATAATAGAATAAGAAGCCCGTGGAAAGAAATAACAATATTTAAAAATAATTAAAACAATTGATCTACGTAAACATTGATCTGAACTTCAAAGTTTCCAATGTTTAAGAAAAAAATGAAAAAATCAGGTCATTGTAAATGCTGAGTTTTAATTATTAGGGGCCATACATGATAACTACAAATTACGTAACGCATGTTCCGGCATAGAGAAAAAAAGTCCGCTAAACTCATTATGTATAACGCAGGAAAGGTGATAGATTGTGCTTTTCTGTAATGGTTACAGGAAATCATATACGAGATTTACCGAAAATTTATGTAATATTTACAGAAAATTGTAAGTAAAGTTGCAAAATACTCACAAATTTTGTAAAGATTTCTGAACATTTTCTACGTATATGAAGTAACTCACCCCCCATCTAACGTGTTTTTGCGAATTTTCTTGTACTTTTTCTCCATTGTGAAATACTATTAATTCTACCCCCCATCTCCTTCAAATGTGTTACGTAATTTATGTATTGTTCTCAATACGACACTACGCTATTTATTATAAGTTTTAATTGTCAGTATTTCTTAGGATATAATATGATCATTTTGAAGTGGCCAATCATTGTCAAAGGTGACCAATCACTGTACCCATTACCCTATTTGGATATTATATAAAATGAAAAATTTAATTGATATCAGTCCTATTGAATTTTCTTAGAAGCTATAGCTTCTAAGAGTTACCCCATTATATTAATATATTTTGCTACATATTTCTCACTTTTGATTGTTTTTCGTATGTTTTTCACATGTTTAATGTTTATAAAACCGTACTGAGAAAAAATAGATATATTTATGCGTAATATCGAGATATAAAATGCTTCTGCGATAACATCCCAGATGGTAAACATAAAACTATCTTAAATATTAAATCGCATGGTCTGTATTTTGCTGCAAACCACATATATTATCTTATATTTAGCAACTGCTCAGTATACGAAAATTTTTTATAATAACAACTGATATTTATATTTGTCAAATCAAAACTCTGTATATGTAGTACAGGTTCTCTGACAATTTCCACAAAGATTCTACATGATCGATCAATCGAAAGTCGTGAGGATCAGTAGCAATCAATATAATTAATAAATAATTTTATTTAAACAAAATTTATTCTTTAACAGTTCCGGAAAAATTGGAAAATTATATAGAGATTGCATAGAATGCATACCAAATTGCATGGGTAATTAGCCCCTCGAAAATAACTTTTGTATCCTAATTTTCATGAAATTAATATATTAAATTATTTTATTTTTTAGTCACCTTTTAATCAAGTTCTGTTGTTCCTATTTTAAAGGTGACGTTAAAGTTGTTGAAAACCTCGCGACTCTCTTTTTATTAAACGAGTAGGTGAAAAACTTACAAATGTGAAGGTTGTTTGTGCAATAATATTTTTGTTTCGTCGCGTCGCATCTCGCGTCCATTTTACTCCTGACTTTCGGAAATTTTTTCCTTAATGGCCGGAACGTTTCGCAAGAGAAACGACTACTCGAGACCGGTTTTCGAGTTAGTGAACTCTCGAAAAGTAGCCCTTGAAATTCTTGACGTGTGCTCGGAATCGAAATCATGCTATGGAAGGTGGAAGCTAAGCTATGGAAGTCGAAACAAGGAGAGAGCTGCCATTGTTTCTCCAATTACCCGACGGAGGCGGAGCGCGCCGCCGCGCCCTCGGAAGGTCGTCCATCCATATTCCATACCTATATTACTTCCAAGTTTATCAACATATGGCCGGCGCATTGCCCGAGTCCGAGTCTTATTATTTCATCTACTCATCATAAATCAATGAAAAACTCCGCATTTGCTTGAAAAATTATTGTCCCCAATATTTGTTTAAAGAAATTATGAGTGTTAAAGAGAACAATTTTGATTTACATCCTGTTTCAAACTCAAAAGAAATCTGAAGAGTCCAAATTTAAACGCTTTCTATTTTCGAGAAACATGATTACAATGTACGACACTTGATGTTATCTAAACATTGACGTGAATTCACTTTTTATTTTATTACTTTACAAAGTCAGAGTATATGTATCCTAAAGTAAATTTCTCCAGTGAAATTCTAAAAGTATGTATAGGGTCGATGCACCGGTTTTGGCCACTGCTCCTATTGTGGCCACCAGCACAATTTTCGCAATTTATTACGGTTCCGTTGGCTCTACTGCAAGTATCACCCATCCCTAACTGTCACCAACGTCAAAAATGCATTTGTAAACTTGCAGTAGAGTCAACGGAATCGTAATAAATACGAAAATTGTACTGGTGGCCACAACAGGCTTGCGGTGGCCAAAACCGGTGCACCGACTCTACATACATAGAGCATACAATTCAAGAGATCAAAAGTCGAATCGATCGCAAACCCAGATAGGAAATCAAATCAGAGATATAATTAGATCATAATTACGTTAGTGCCTCAATCGAACAAAATCGATAGGAATGTAATTGAACCGCCGCATATGGAACATCACATAAATATTAAATTAGCTCTTCATCCCATATTTTACTCTTTATAATTATAATAGTTACGTTTATATTTAACAAAATGGCATGACCTTTTATACATATTAATTATGAGAATCTAGAATCGTTCATAATTTAAATCTAAATTGCTGTTGTGAACTTTTTGTCCCTTTCCGTTTGACACGTACGTACAAAACTAATTAGCAATATAATTTGTTAAAAAAGTTTTTAGTAATTAGGTTCTATGCAGTCATTAATCTATTCATATTCCATTAAATGTCAAACAATAATTATGTAACATTAAGTATAAAGATTGATTATTCAATTGGGTTCCGTCAAATATTGAAATGGGCGACCCGATGATTTTAGAATCTTATTGAGGGATGAGAAAAGATTAATAATAAGAAGATTATTTTCCAGATTAAGATAAGCGGATTAAATGAAACATAAATATTTCAGGAGAACTGGGGTTTATGATTTATTACTTGTCATGTATTTTGAACCTGTATTTCCTCAAAACTCTTTTTCCTTCAAAAATAAATCTAGTAATAATTTTTGAGAAAAGTTTTATATAGTGTTGAAATGAAAGGGTGTGATTAAAAACGAGATTATAGGTTATATGACACGATGAAAAAAATACGCACTTTTCTAAAAAATTATATTTTCTGCATTAAAATCAACTATTTTGCTTCATTAAATCACTAATTAAAATAAATTCTTTGTGAATGAATAATTGTATGAATTTATTTATTTTACTAATAATTTTATTCATTCGGTTAGGACGCAAATAGGGACATGGACGAGAATTGGGGCAATAAAAGACACAGAAAATGTCAGTTTTTTTCTATCCTAACTTTAGATATATCTAAAGTTAGGATAGAAAAAAACTGGCATTTTCTGTGTCTTTTATTATCTTTTTACAAGGATTTTAGTTCTTATCGACCGATGGCAAGACTAGTAAAGTCATGGTAATCTTGAATTTGCCTTTTAAAATCGTATTGAAGACCTCTTGGCCGAAGTTTCTATTCCAATAGCAATGCTTACATATTTGATATTCACGTTTCACGTTCATGGTTTCTATTTCTAACACTTTTGTTGACGTAAATGTATAAAAAGAAAGGACCCCACACACTTTACATTAAAATCCGGCCCCGGCAAATTGGCAGAAATTGCAATATAATATAGTTTAAAGCTTCCTGATCAAAAAATCCTTATGGGTTCCAGTTAGTGATCCACCTCAAGACAAGAAAATCTTGATCTTGCGTCATATCGCCCGAAATTTCAAGAATATTGATAACCAAGATTCTTGAATATTCAAATGTTTTTTATGTTTTTCTCAAGATGTCTTGCTTTTGTCAACATGAAGTAGAGTGAATATGTTTAGGTAACCATAGTAACATATA
>JAUESH010000008.1:13896466-13906644 GCA_032275165.1 Synergus magnus | reverse complement strand
AAAAATATTTATTATTGTGAGCATGAAGTTGCGGAAAATAAATTTGCTCTTATGGTAATTACCACATGCCCTTAACATTCCTAATTCGTCTTCATGAAGGGGCCACATTTCGCAATAATTAAGATTTGAGAGAACAAAGGAGCTGAAGCGTGTTGTTAGTACTTAAAAATGGTCCTTGCTATATTTGGTGGACGATTATTTTACACTAGTTTTCAAGAATTATTGTTAATGAGAGCACTGGGTGCTAGTCTCGTGATCTTTTTGATCCTTTACATTCTCATCTATGAAAATGTATTTTGACCTGTTTTAATTCCTCTGAATTTGTCCCTGAAGGGGTGTTCAGTACTCCGTTTATTATATTTAATTTCGAGGTATGACCTTTCAGCAAAGAATTTCATAATAATCTAATAAATAAATCAATGCAAATAAAATTTTAAATACTTTGCCGAATAGTCTGCAGCTTCGAATTTTTAGAGATTAGTACTTTCGATGTCTCACATTCTACGCAGTGCTTATCACACCTTACTTGAGATTCTAAGGAATATCTCGAGAATGAGCTTGTAAAAATTCCAGAATATTGCACAAAAAAAAATACATAGAGGAAAACCAAATACTAAAATGTTAAAATATCGAACGTGTTCTAAATGTAGTCTTCTCAATCTCAAAACATCTTGATTGTGAAACATTTGAATATTTTCACAAGCTAATTTTCGATTTTTCTGGGCGCAATGATCGCAGCTTTGACCAAATATACACCATTCTTGCCAAGCTTTTAAGTTTAGTAAGTAAATAAATGAATAAATGAATAAAAAATTACGAGAACGCTCATTGCGCTAGGAAAATTCTTAGTAAATTGGTTGAACGCATGCAGTGGGGTGTGGAGGAACATACATCTTCGTTAATTCGGAAGAAAGGCCATATCGAAGATGTATCATGTGTTTTTATTATATCGTACGGTTGACGACTTGCACACAGCCTTTCTTCAGATATGTGGTAGCGAGTAGTAGGTACTTTCATTTAATTTCTTCGGATCGACTGATGCCTATGTCTTCCGTCAGAAATAGTGACTCAAATATTATACATATCTAAGTTTAAACCTAAGTTTTTTATGATTGCATTGTATTTATAATTCAGATTTTGAAACATATTTCTGATGGAAACAATCGAGAAGTGGGAACAACAGAATTTGAGAATAATTTTATTGTACTTGCACTATTCATCAAGTTTAAAGAATTGGCGAGAACATTCGACTGTTATTATTTAAACAATTTTTTAAGTGCGCAAGTTTATGTCCCACAGCTTAAATTTCATGCCACATCCGAACGCGAGCCACACTTAAGGACATGTGTTACTTATCATATGAGCAAATTTAGATTACCCGGCTTTTTTCTCACAATTTTTACTTTTTCAAAAAAATAATAGTGCACAGACGTCCGTGTTTACGTTCTTTACGTTTGTTCACTACTATTTTTTTTTTGAAAAATTAAAATTGTGGAAAAAACCCGGGTAATATGAATTTGCTCATACGTTTACTCATATGGTAAGTAACACATACCCTCAACATAGAACTTATAAAAACGTGATTTTAGCGTGAATTTTAGACTACAATGTTTCGTTCGTGGTTTCGCTTTACGAATTCGGAGTTGAAAGTTTTTTAGCTGTTTATTTTGTCTTTTTCAGAGAAGAAATTCCATCATCAAAATTCAAATCCGAACTCGGCAGCTAAAATCGATTCATATTTTACAAAAAAAAAAGTGCATTAATTCAATTTCTCAAGTTGTGATCCCAAGTGCAAAAATTTTTTTCATCATATATACTCAATTAACTAAAATTGCACAACTATCTGGTTAAAAAGGTTTTTCAACTTCATTGTGGTGTCTTTTCTCCATAGAATGGTAAATCGGTGGTTAAGTAAAAGACGTAAGTGGTGCACCAAATGCATCGTATTACTTCGTTGGCTTTCGCTGGATTCATGCGAAGAATATGATGGGCAAAGATTATTTACAAATTCTAATAATAAAATTACTCTATTTACTATTCTCTGTACTAACTGGACATAAGCTGCATTATAACGTGACCCTGTGTCAAATGTGTTGTCTGGTTTGTGGATGGCTAACACCTGGTGATTGAAGGCGTCGCTTTCCGTTTACATATGTGCGTCTTAGACACGACGACTAGGCCACAGGCTACAAACTTGTTAAAGAATTTCGTCGAAAATTTATTATTTAAGGTTGTGACTCTCTTTCCCTGGAAATATTCGCAGCACGCACGAGCTTGTAATATTTTTTTCTTTTCTTTTTAGCCCACTGACATTTTCACGACTTTTTTTCTTGTCGAGAATTTCATTTCTAGTTAGTTCAATCATTATAAACAGATATTTATGTTGAAAAAAATTAATATTTCAGAAATATAAGTTGAGAAAATGTCGAGGCACTGAGATTTTAAGGGCCTCTTCTGTCTCTAGTACCTTCAAAAAACTCTAAAAATAGTTCCAAGACAATTAAAGATTTGGGAAATAGAGTCAATTCAAAATTATAAAAACGATCTCAGGCTTAAACGGGAATATAAGAAGATCTTGCCATTTAAATTTCATTCCAATATCATAATTAAAAATCGCAATTGAAGAAAGCGAAAACAATATCTATGCATTATTAAAAATGCAAATTTTATAACTCTATATCTGGCAAACAAGTTTGTGATATATGTACAAGAAGAAGAGGTTTTTTTATAAGCTTCTGCCTTTGCCCTAGCGAAAGCTAACTAATGGTCATGCATCAATGCACTACGTAGTGTAATGGAATGGGATGAAGTCTCGATTTTATAATAATAATCTTGTTTGAGGATTTCATTATAACTACACATAATACTGGGAGCTATGAAACACACTTCCACACGTTCGTACAAGCACATCTACACATACAACAGTTTTTTTTACTGAAAACTCTCTGTATATCGATGATTATTATACCAATTATCAATAATCATATTTAATAAATAATGTAATCGTGTCTCGTGGATATCTTTAAGCTTGCCGGGTTGGTGGTTTTTTATCCTTGATACCTTGCAGGGTGGTCGTACTTTTCTATCCGTCCCGGTTTATCCATCTTTGTGAGCAGACAAATAGAATCATGAAAAATGAAAATCGAGACTGAAATTTTGTTCAAGAATTTTTTTTCGGACTGTTTATTTAAATTCTGGATTGGAAAACTGATAAAATATGCGTGCGTGTACAACTCAGGAGGGAATTTTTGCATGAAAGATCGTCTGACTATTTGGCTTCTAATTTATATTTGGTTGCATGAAGTTTTTGAAGGCAGATGCCTTAATTTCAATGTTGATTAAGTTTTCGGGTAGAAAAAGTACGGTCATCAATCCTGTTTCGTTCTTTACAGCAATTTCACGGGGCTCGCAGGTATCTTTGGTGCATATAAAGAATGAGAAGCGAGAATTTTGTGTCATAACGCCTATTGGGGGTTTCTCTCACTATTTTTAATCTCAGTTCCCTTTTTTCTAAGCTATCTTGAACTTTTTTCTATCATCCAAGCTATATCATCGCTCATTTTTCATCTTCAGGCTGGTTTAGCATTTCTTTTCTTTTTTCTTTTTTTTTTTTTTTTATTGTTTTTATAGAGAGGGTGTTGAGATACTAAAAGTTTTCAAGATTAGAAGCTTAATAATATTGATTTCTATCCTAGAAATTATTATTAAATTGCAAATCAGCCTGGAAAGCTGTGGTAGTTTTCTAAAGTGGTGTTAACTTAGGAAACTAGTCAATGACATTGACTCTTTGTTATGTAGAAAAATGTCTGTCACACTTTAACTTAGGAAATATTTCTTTAATTTATTTTTTCACAGACGAATTGCAAGTTCTGAAATTTTGTTTTTTACCTTAGTTATCGAACTAAACACAAATAAAAGACAAATGTTAAGAAGCATTCAAGGAAAAGTTCCATTTCCTAATTTTTCAGAGCTGATTTTGAACGCTATTTTAAAGTATCTAAATATCGTATTTGATAAATCTTGTTGTATCTATGATTTGTACCTCAACATCTCTACTTCGTCAAATAAACCGGTTTTGTATTCAAACTTGCGTAACTGGTTCTACAGTCGATTTAAATGTTTAAAGGACATCATTTGTTTTTCATCTCTTTCAATTCCAATGAAACCATTTTTTGTGATTAAATTCTTCAGTTTTAAAGTCAAGTACGAAAAGAAGTTTCAGAACTTATTATCCATTTTTTTCAACTGAACATTAAAAGTGAGTCTTTCAATAATTGTTTTCAATTCACAAGTAATCATTAAATTCACAAAAATATCGATTTTAGAGGGGCTTTTTGGCATTAGAAGGTCGCTAAGATTTTTTAAAAATTTAATTGAACACGTAATTAGTATGTACTAACAAAAATTTACCAGAGATGCCTGCTTACAACCCCAGAGTGCAAAAAACAGAACTGTAAATGGAAGATTCCAACATTTTCATACCTATACCTACAAATATAATTTTTAAATGATATAATTTAAATAAAGGGATGAATTATATTAATGGCTAATTCAGATTAAATTCAAAAGTTGAATAAAGGATAAAATTTCCATTTGCAACTCTGACACCATAGATTATTAGGTTCATTTTAAATTTATTAGTACATATATGCGAACTTGCGTTGAAATATCTCGTAACCAGTACTCGATTGTTAAGTTAAATATCAAACTATAAAGGTTGTACGTTAATTCAATGATTTTCAAGGATAATTCTTTTCACTTTACTTCAAATCTTGCAGTACCTATTGTTTCTTTGTTGGTGATGCTATGGCTATATTTAATACTAGACCCGTTTCTACTTGCCAATCAAAATTCATCTTGAAATCAAAAATAAATTAATATAGATTTTTATAGAAATTGTGCAGAACAATTCGTCTTTTTTAAAATTTATTTTAAGGGCATGTGGTAATTACCATAAGAGCAAATTTAGTTTCCCCCACTTTACTCTCACAATAATAAATACTCTTTGCTAAAACTAGGCCATTTACTTGCGTTTCGTATAGACAGAGGTAAATGGCCTAGTTTTAGGAATAAATATTTATTTCCATGTACCACGTGGCTTAATTTTGGCCACTTTTTGACCCCCCCCCCTCTCTCCCTAGTGTACCACGTGGTTTTTTTAATTTATTGTAAAACGAAAATGAAATAAAAAATTATGAGGTTTATTTATTCTTTATTTTTTTAAGAAAAATCTGAGTCAACAAATGGCAACACTAGCCACTCATACAAATTACTGATGAATGTTTTATTTTTTTTTTAACATCTAAGTGTAAAACCACGTGTCTCGGTCTCGGAACCTCCCCTCCCCCATGAAGTCCAACGTGCCCTTTCGTTGAACCCCTCCCCCTCTAAAGAAACCACGTGGTTTATGGAAGGCGCCCTTTTTGCAAACGAAAAGTTGGGTAAACTAAATTGCTCTTATGATACAGTATCACATGCCCTTAAGCCAGTCACACTACATTCATGTTAATGTTTTTCAAAATAACTTATTTCAATTCTTTTGGTATACCATTTTCATGATTTCTGGAGAATTTTCGGTGGCATGGCGCGTGGAAACGTATAAGTTAAATTAATCAATTTTCAAATTTGGTAACTTTTTCAATATTGCTACGTCCAACCTGTCAATTACAAGCTTGACGTGGCAACGGGTTTTGATGTGTGATGGTGCTGTTTTCGGTGTATCCGGGGCCTGTGCTGTGACTGGTGAACGGTGAACAGTCCATGATTACCCACTCCAGCGAATCGAACTCTCTCATTAAAAATCTCATCGTACCACTGTTACTTACAAAAAAAAATATAAAATAAATAAAAAATAATAAAGAAAACAATATTTTCATCGAGAATTTAAAATCAGGTTACTCAATTTATGACAGTTCCAAATTTGAATGCTTTTCAATGCCAGTCCTTCCAATGTTAAAATTTGATATAAAAAAGTTATAACCTATTTTCACGATTACTGGAACCCTCACGATTACTGGAACATCTACCTTATGTACCTTTCCGAAAATCGCGATAGCATTCAAATTATGGAATTTCTTCTTTTTAAGTACCAAATAGTATTTTTTTTAAATAAATGAAACTATAGATATTAATGCAAAATTAGAATAGTTTTACATTTTTCATGATCTTATAAATTAAATTTTTGAAAATTCAATTGCTTTCTAATTTTTATGGTTTAATTGTTTCTAATTCGTATCTGATTCTCACTTTTTTAAATAGAATTATGGAAAAAGAGGGGATCTACAGAACGAAAGTACCTACATATATCTATTTAATTCTAAAATTTGTTGAGTAAAATGAAGAAATTTAATTTTGAGAATAGAATTTGAATTCAACACCCTTAACAAAATCAAGTGTAATAATAAAACGAAGGAAAGGAAACAAAATAAAACCATCTAGATTTTTCTTAGTTCGTTAATATGGTTATGGTTACTTAATTAATCAAACTTTTCTCATTTTGTGACTGTCTTATTTCCCTCAATGTTTTTAACTTGCACTTCTTATCTATTTTCTCTTCTATTCTTATAATTATTATTAGTCGACCTTTCTAAATCGAAGACAGTGATACGATGTTGATAAAACTTTGGATTTTTTTAATTAATAAAAATTGAAAATAAGTATTACATTCCTGGCTTTTTGGAGGGAATGGGCTTAATTTATCATTATTTTTGTTTATTTCTTAAATTAAATCTAGTGGTTATGAGAAAGAGAAAAGAGAAGAAAAGAAAGAAAGAGAGAGTGGATTTGGTAATTTGACGTTGGGGCAAAAAACGCAAAAGGTGGTGCGACATGAGCGTACAATTTACTAAGTATGTATTATGTTATACAATGGTGCAGTGTGGATCGCGATTTGGTAGCGGGACTTCTACGTACAATACTAACTTCTGTGCTTCCAGGTAGGCCAAGTCAATCATTATTCCTAACCTGACGAGGATCTACGAGTCTTTTATTATCAGGATATGATTTATGCCGTCACTTCACACACCAAGATCGTGCTTGATTTATCACTAATCAACAACTATAAATTAAAAAAACAGAAAAAACGTTTTCGATCTTAGAAAGATTTATTATTGAAAATAAGGTGTGAAGATTTAAGTATTTTGGAACTTTTACCTAGAAAAGAAATTGTTAAATTATCTCTTTACTTGTATTTGTGAATGGTAATTGGTTCTTGGTTCCTCATCAGCATTATGATATCATGTGGTTTAAATTTCTCTAATTTTTATTAATTTAAATAAATGGGTTTTTTGTGTTGTTTTTTTTTTTTAATTGTGTAAAGAGGGATTCTTTTTTTTCTTTTTAGAGCCACAGGATGTCGTTGGCAGAATTATTGGTCAAAATAGCTAGTATCCGTTTTATTTTCTATATAGAAATCATGGGTTCTCTGTTAATTTGGCTATTGGTCTTTCACGTATGCAAAATTAACTTTCTACTGGTGTCACAAGTCACAATTGCAGCGGGTTTGGATTCGAAACACTTTTATTAATTCTTATTTTGCATTATGTCATCTTGCATTCAAAACATGACCAGAATCTTTAATTTGTCTGGTAACAAAGTTTAAAAAAAATGTAAGCTCTATTTTAATTATCATTAATTTTGAAGAATACTTTATTTTTGTCATAGAAAAGGAAAAGCTTAAATAAATTTCTCTGTAGTTAGAAACAAATTTTTTAATTTGAAGTCAAGAGTCGTGAGGAGAATGAATATGATAGTGGATACGAGTTGAAGATGAATAATCGTCATAATGTAGTTATTGTGTAATATTTTATTTCAACAGGAGGCACGATGATGCCGCCACCTCTTCCAGCAATGTTCCAGCCTGCACCATCGCTTCCAGCATTTCCACCAACATTTTCGCCAATTTTTTACTGGCCTCATCCTTCGCCTCCAGTGAGTCCGACAAATTACTACAATCACGGAAGCATGTCAGCGATACCTCAACAGGCAACACTGGTAAATCACAATTCTTTAAATAATTATTCTTGTTTTTTTCTTCTTTTATTAGATTTTGCTCATATAACCAAAAAATTTCGTTTAATTCTATTTTTGTTTTATTATTTGAAGATTTTTTTTATATTTTTGAAAAATTGATGTTAGATATATATTTAATTTAAATAATAAAACTGTAATATTAATACAATTTTTTTTTTAGAGTTTCTTAGCCACAGGTAGAAATCCTCAACTTTCGATGTGGTGTCCTTCTGTAGTTCCTTATCACTTCTTGTCAACTTTTTAAAATTAAATATAGTATTTAGAACTTTTAAAAATAATAGAAGAATATATTCCAATTTCGAACCACAATCATATATTGGAAAAACAGTACGTTTCCTAAATTTTTTCACTTTTAATTAATTTTTTACTGCTTCTTTTTGCAGTTAACCCCAGCAGAAATTCTTCAGCCTCCACCAGAGTCTGGTTTGGGGTTGATTCCACCGCCAGGCATAGGCAAACATTTTCCTCTGTCGGATAGTACACTTTACATGTTACATCTCTCCAAGCACCACGCAACTAGTACAACATTAAATTGTTCCTAGTTACAAGTTCTAACAAGCAAAAGCTGAACCAGTTCAGTGCCGTACAAGTCAATACCTTGCCTCGCTTGAAAGACACTTCGTGTGATTTTTTTTCCCCTTTTTCTCTTTAAGAGTTCTCTGTGGAGTCTACCGAACACGAAGGTCAGCAGGTGCTGATCTCCGGACGATTAGAAATATGTTTACTATACATAAAAATAACTGAAAAAAGCAAAGAGAAATTATCTGAGCAAAAAAGGATTATGCTACCACTAAAGGAATAATCAAAAGAGCTAAAAGATAAATCAATTCTAGACTCGTATACAATAACGTTGTCCTTGTTTAGGAAAAAGGGAAAGTTTCAGGGACGGATCTAGAAAAAAAATTTTGGGAAGGGTCTGAACATAAAATTTACAATATATACATACAGAATAGTACAAACATAAGTTAATTCATGTGCAACATTTTTTAGGGAGTCTATTTTTTGGGGTGGGGGGGGGGTCCGGACCCCCAGGACCCCCCTGGATCCGTCCCTGGAAACTTTGCATCACAGTTTAATAGGTAACTGTTAAAATGTTAATTATTAGAAATTAAATAATCCTTATAGTACAATTAAAAAAATTATATATAGTAATTAGAAAACCAAAAGAAGAAATATTTTATGTCGAAGGATCTACAAAAGACCTTCTCTTCTTTTTTTTTAAAGGATCTCTTATTTTGTTTTGAGTTTCTTAAATATTTTTTTATGTTTACTTTTGGAATTTTCTTTTATGAAAATCTATCAATTGGATTCATACGTCCATTTACAGCTCCTGCTTTTCTTTATTGAAGGAAGTTCTCGTAGTCTTTGACGTGTCCACGGAATGGCACGTTCTTTCTAGTCTAGAGACAGAGCTAGCTTAAATATATCATTCGGAAGGTAAAGCCGCTCTCTTTTTATCGTAGTTGAGAATTAAGAATTCAAACTACAAAAATCTGATCATATCGCTAACAATTGATTTTTATTAATAAGATTAAAACTGAAAAAAAAAATTATTGACATCAAAGTTACGATTCAAAAGTAACTTCCAGCTGTATCGTAAAATTTTATTTTAAAAAATTGAATGTTTTCACTTTAAAAGTTACAAGCTCACAGATTTGATCTAACTTTGAAAACTTTATACTTTATACGTATAGTATACTGTTAGGTCTTTTTTAGTCGAAATTTTATTCTTTCTTAAACGTTAACAGATAGTGTTTCCATACAGGAAACTATAGTAACACAGTCCAAAGTCAATATAACTAGACGGGTTGCTCCAGGGCCGCCGACTTTATTAATCTATTACAGGCGCGGATCCAGGGGGGTAGCCACGGAGTCATCCACCCCCCCCCCCACCCCCCCTCAAAAAAAATCCAGATTTACATTGTTCAAATTTTTTTCGTGACCTTTTTTTTTAGCGATGTTCCTATAATTAGCTGTGGTGGCACCCCCCCAAAACCCTCACCTGGATCCGCCCCTGTTTTCTACTGATTTTTAAATTAAATAGCGAACGCGAAGCGCGACCCAGATAATAATCGTACGGGGCACGCGTGCCTTCACCTGAGCACACATGTGCGTCCTCAATTGACCCGCATATGCGTCGCACGTCG
>JAUESH010000008.1:13869340-13891448 GCA_032275165.1 Synergus magnus | reverse complement strand
TATTAACCCTTTGCACTCGAGGCCTTTTTCGTTTGAACGAAAAAGGGCGCCGTATCGGCGCCGCTCGAGTGCAAAGGATTAATACTGCATATTAAATATTACTGCACCCTAACAAAGCAACAAATATTACAACAGTCTTCCGTGCAGTTTTTTAATAGTAAAAGTTTCTTTTATGTAATAATTTTTGGTTTAGTAGAAACGACTAGTTTCGTTACTTTTTTAGAAAAATATATATCGAAAATGAATTTTATTCCACTATAAACTCATTGTTCATTCCAAATTTGGAACGATTATTTAGATACATCTCACTATTGATCACACCCCCACCCCCTTTCCATGTTAAGAATAAACGTTAAACGGTTTTTATCCGGTAATACAGCATCTTAGGTTAAACCTTTTTGGTTTGTCCATTTTTCGTCGGACCCATCTGGTAACCCTACCGTAGAGCTGGAGCTCAATATACCTATATTATACCAAAAGTCCGTAAGGTTTAAACTCGGTCAAAATTTCTCTCGACTCCCGCTTACCAATTCTTTTTTTAAAAATAATTTTGCATTTTTAGTGTGTAAATAATCTCTGAGTTTGCGTTACGTGAGTTTAATCAATGTGCAAAAAGTTATGTGATTGATTATTTTGTCGAATGTAACGTTGATATTGAACATTAATGATCTGGAACACCTTTGAACCGTGATGAAATTTCACTTTGATGTTCACAGTCAATAGGTGCAATTTTTTAGGTTTATAATTATATTTTTGTGCAATAATAATGAATGTCAAGCCGAAGACGTAATAATAACTTGGAAGATTAAAAGGTGCTTTTTAATAAATATTAAATTACAAAAAATATTCAGCATCGTTTCCGAAATTCATTTTAATTTTTCCGATCTTCCATGTTATTGGCAACATCTTAAATACGATGTCCGACACGAATACCTAATAAATACACACAAATATTTAAATTATATTAATATATTGCGTAGCGAAAATATAGTTAGCGAAATTTAATCTACGGTTTCGTGTTCTTCACTTTTCCTCTCTTCATTAGTTATTCAGAAAGAGAAAATGAAGAAACAAAACTGCTTCGTGTAGTGTTAATATATATTCTGATAGAAATTATATTTCATTTACAAATAATTTTATCTACAAAATATTCGATAAGATCTCTGTTATTTCGAAAACTTTTACATGTATTTCAAGGGCGGATCCAGAAACTGAATTTGGGGGGGTGGGGCGATTCGAAGTTATGAAGGGGCTACTTTGTAATAGCTGCGTGCATGGTCAAAAACATGAGTTAAACTTGCAATTCAAGAATCTTTGGGGGGGGGGGGCGATCGCCCCTATCGCCTCACCGTGGATCAGCGCCTGATATTTGATATCCGTTTCGAAACGAAAGATGAAATTTAGATTTTAGTACGATCCTCGTTAAACATACTTCTTGTGATTTATTTTCGACGTGGAAAAATGGAGGATAACTTCTATGAGGAATTTCATTAATTTTAATATTAATTATAGATTATTAATATTGATTATTATATGAATTTTTCGAGAAATTTTTCGTTCAAAATTTTAATTATCAACTTACGCTCAATAAGATAGACGATGCAGAGATTGCTTCAAAATTAAGAATTTCAAAGGCCGAATTTCTAAGGAAAGTATAATAAAAAGAATAGCTTTTGCGCTTGCGCGTGACATTCCATGTGAAATTGCATATTCTGGTGCAATTATATATTATTCCATACTTTAAGCAACATTCCAACGTTATAGAATGTAATAAATGATAACTGCGAGACGATCGTACTTCGCTCTGTACTTAGTGTTCGTTGATTTAAATATAGTTTTAAGGATATTATAAGAGTGAATGTAAATAGGATCGCGGTGAGTACTCTAAAGAAAAACGAAAGATTTTGAGAAAGATCGTAGATAGATTGTATTTAAAAAAAATTAAATCTATGAATGATAGTAGATATGTATGAACGTACTTTTTACCTTTACGATTAAATACAAATATAGTCGTAATTCGCATCACGACGATGCTCAAATACTGCGAAGTTAAAAAAAATACAAAATCCCTAGAACATTGAAAATTTAATTTTCAACGTGATCGTATTACACAGAACCGATTTTCTGAACTTTGTATTTAAATTGTTACGCAATCCGATTAAAGATACATTTTTTCAATAGATTTATTTTATATTATACAAATATATAGAATTATATTTTAATGATATTTAATTACTATGTTATGCCAATATCAACATTAATATATTAAATATTGTTTTGAAAAAATTAGTTAACTTATTAATCCCAAATTTTTCTAAGCAAAAGATTAGAACAAAGAAAAAAGAAAATTATTATAAGTATAGAGGAAATTTATTATGTAATTAAAAAAGCAAGAAATAAAAATCTGTATCTCATTTTTTTTTTTGTAATTCTTGAGTTACAACTTAAAAATATTTCAATTTAAAATTCAAGACCATTTACTTCATTTAAAGATTTATTATGATTTTTCCAAAAATCAGGAAATGAAACAAAAGGAAAACACTTTTTAGGTATCTTATATTTATAAAACTTTATTTAACAATTTGCACGTTTCTGAAATTAATAAAAATTAATATATAAGTTTTCTTACATAAATTATGTGATTTGTGTATATATCGTAATACATTAGACTCTACCATTTGTCTAGAGAAAAAAATGCAGGATTACAAGTTTCCTTTATAAATAAAGTGCCTTTCCCCAAACTTTTGGCACAGGAATTTCGAAACTGATAAAATGAAGAGGAGGACATTTTTATTGAAAACTCTTCCATATTTTCTTCTAAGATTTTAACACCATAAAAAATCGAAAATGTCTCATCGATTTTTCATTTTTTGAGAAATTTGCGCGCCTAGATTTCTCGAAATCAATTTAAAGAAAAATGGAAAGCATTTCCAGAAAATAATTATTGTCAACTATGGATTTTGAACTGATACCAGTGCGACTCTCCCTAGATAATTGGTAGAGAAAAATTAAATTAGTACCACAAAATTCGAAACTAAATCTAAGAAACTATACAAAATTGAACGTAGTATTTAATTATAGGAGAGAAGTTAAGTTGCATATCAAAGCTTATCAATTAATCACGTTCAACGTTTACCTCTAAATTTTTCAAATATGTACTAATCTCATCGAAAATCGAAAAATCGGGGGCGATCGATTCGATCACGCCCGATTAATTAAAAATTAATAATTATGGACGGACAATATTTACGTTTTATCGTACGCGTATTTTACATCGGCCGTTTGTTAAGTATATATCACAACTTGAACATCATTAGGATTGATTCGTAAACACCTAAACAGTTGGCAGTGCTTTATATAAACGCGTACAAAGATATATTTATATTTAAATTTTAATTATCTTCTACATTAAATGCACGAGACGTCTATAAATATAACGGATCAAAATTTACACTTGGATTCCATTGTGCCAATTTAAAAATAATTAATATTAAAAATTGGACGTATTCACATTCTTATTCTCATGATTTTCATATTCATAAGTTTTTATCTATTGATTTATATAAAATCGAACTTTAATACTTAATATTTATAGTTATAATTTTATATATATATATATATATATATATATATATATATATATTAAGTCAGTGCGATGGTAGTTAAAAAAAAACGCTAGAAAGTGAGACAAGTTCCTTTTGTCAATTAATTTCTACTGAATCATTAATTGTAAGACTCAAGTTTCTTAGGATAGAGAAATAAACGTATCAAGATCAAAAACCAGGTCTCCCGTTAAATAAAGCGGAAAACAGAAACTCGATTTTAAATCTCGGAGTTTTTCCCTCTCGCCTTGGAAAACTGATGTGATTATATTTGAACGGCTGAAAGTAAAAAGGGGAGAAAAATATTTCGCTTGTAAAAGTAAAAGATAAAAAATTCTTCCAAGTAAAAATAGGACAAAATGAATTCTTAGAGCAAAAACGAATTAAGAAGAACCAATCAGCGGTCGTTTTGGCCTTCCGTTTTTACTCTGCAAATTAATTTTGTCCCATTTTTACTCTGAAAAATTTGTATCCCACTTTTACAAACAAAATATTTTTATCCACTTTTTACTTTCAGCCACTCATTTATTATTTCACAAGTCTTTCGGCCAGATATGAAATCAAATTTTGAAAAAATTTGTGCTTTTTTGATTTCGTAGGCTTGAAAATTGAATATGGAATTTCTCACCTGCAACACTTTTAAGACATTTGATCGCTTTCAGTTTTTAAGAAACTGCACTCGGCTTTCTTCTTTTTTATGGAAAAAAAAGTCGTGGCAGATTTATGAGATCAATGAGAGCATATTTACAACTATAGAAAGTTCAGATCCTTGCGAGAATTGTTGGATTTTCATAGAAATTAAATTGAAAAGAGTGAGAAAAAAAAATTTTAAAAGTGCTACGATTTTTAGAATCACGATATTGTCAAATATAATGTTGTCAAAGTCGGCAGATGGAATATTAAAAAATTGTACAAAATCGCACAAGTCTTCCAGAATGTTTTGTTTCCTTCAATTTTAATTTATAATAATTTTTTTATAAAACAGTTTATTCATTTTAATATCTGGATTGAAATAACTGATATTAAATTTTTTAAAACCTGTCGATTTTAAACCGAACGAAAAATCATTCTTATCTTTTAATTTCCAATCCTCAAAAATGTCTGCAGAATAACTTGAAATCCTCCATAGTTTTTAAAAGCTCGCAAGGATCATTTTGTACATTTTTCTTTCCTACTACATTGCAGTTTCGAGAGGTTGGCTCTTGCTTCTCACATGAGAAGAAAGTTGCGTCAGTTCGGTAGGTTCTTTCAAAGTATCGAAATTGGTTTCGAGTAGAGCTTCGCTTTTGGAACGAAGAGGTTTTTCCTCACCTGAGTCGAGGTTCGTTTCGAGAATAGCCTCACTTCGAGGTCGATCCTCATAATAGTAAGGATGCGGAAGTGGAGGACTAAAGTACTCTGGAACTGGCTCAGAACCAGGAGTGAGAGGACTCGTGTCGTAAGTGTTGTTGTAATCCATAGGAGAGAAGGTTTCTCTGTTTTCGATATCACGTTTAAGTTCGCTGATGGAGTCAGCGAGACTAGAATTCAACGGAAGGGTAGATGCATTATTGAGGTAATTGGAGTCGTTGATGGGATCCGAGGGAACTTCATCTGGAGCTACTTCACTGTTCACTTCCGATGGCCAGTTGCTGTTATTCCTGGAGGTGAAGGTTGAATGGTTCCGAAATCCTTCGTTCCGATACGTAAGGTCGAAAACTGGATTGTCTACTGTTCCCGGATATTTCACTCCCTGAAAAATTAAAAAATTAGGGTAGTTAAAATTTAATTTAAGTAATTATGAAATGGAATTTGATGCTCTGAAGATTTATTTGTTCCCATAGTGGCCGTTGGGCCCTACTTTTTAATGTAGACAATTACCTTAAAATCACTAGTACTTGGAGAATAACGCGGATTATGAGCTTCGTAGACGTCGTAGCTTTGATTATCTTCCATGGATGCATTCAACTGCGATTTGTCCATTGAATCCAAGCTTCCACCGTTCATCATCTTCTTGTAATCGAGAGATCTCGAATTTAAAGTATCAGTTGACTGCTTCGTCTGAAAAAATAAGAAATAAAAAATAATCAAAATGGAAAAAAATTCAGACTTTTTAATAATTCGCAGGAAAGTATATATTATATTTGTAAATAAAATAATAATTATTCATTCTCATTTCATCTTATAGTTAAATAAATTTTAAAAATACAGAAATTTTGTATATTTATAAAATTATATCCAAAACCAAATTATCTAGATTGGTAAAAATATATCTGAACCTAAAGTAGGACATAAAAAATATTAGTATCAATTTTTTTAGTGAAGGAAAAATACAGATTAAATTTCTACCAAATTGAACAGTGTTATATTATAAATTGAGATGATAAAAAAAACGAATGCTTACTGCTATTGGTTTTCGACGATAGGGTAGTTCGGAGAAACCCGAGGTAGATCCAACAGATCGCAATGAGTGAAGAGACTGTCGAATGGAATTTCTTCTCTCTAATCGTTCAACTTTTCTTTTCTTAGATTTTGAAACCCAGAAACCAATTGCAGCCGCCAAAAGTGCGAGAGCAGCGCCTATCGCACCCAAAACACCGATCGCCACAATATCTCTCCTCCAAGAAAGAGGATCAATAGAAACTCTTGGATCTGAAAAAAATATATGTCAAATATGTCAGAACTAAATTTGCATTATTGAATATAAATATAATAAAGCTCGAAATATTTGTATAGTGATGAAATAGTAATTTACGATACAAGTGCGTAAAACAGGTGATTATTACGAGTATGAGGTTTGCAGCATGAGCCGCAGGCTAGAAGCACGAGTCGGAAGCTTGTGCACGAGCGAAGCGAGTGCAAAAGCGTAGACGAGTGCTTCCAGCCGTAGGCAAATGCTGCAATCACATTCGTAATAACCACCTGTGTATGCACATGTGTCGTATATTATTTTTTGCAACACCCAACCGAGAAAGTTGCTAATTAAGAGGGGGGGAGGGGGCAGCCGGGTTGCTCGTTCGAGGCAGTGAGCAACTGTACCCAACGTGTTTTGAGAAAGTTAGGTTATGTTGCACTCAGTTTTCATCTCATAAATCAAGTAAGTAAGTAAAATTTATAGTAAAATACTTTGATTAATCATCTACACATAACTTTGGGGCACATAAAGTGTAACTTTAGAGGTGGGTGTTGCAAAAATTATATTTTAATTGAATAACCAATTTTATATTTATCTTTATAAAATAAATAAATATAAATTTACCAATTTCGCAAATGAAAGGATTCGGTTGAGCACAAATGTCGATCTCAATCGTTTGATACGTGAACATCGTACATTGATCCACACGTTCTAATTGTTGAATCCAAACACGTTCTGAATATTCAAAACGTTCTTGCTGTTTTCTTAGAAAGTTCCACAATTCATGATAGTTACCCATAATAAAAGGCATTGAAGCATTTGCAGACTGAAAAAAAAAAATACAAAAAAAAAAAAGAATCATCAATATAATTGTTATGTGTAGGTATATGAAAACTTGGAATTAGTTGAAATTATTCAAATTTGTAGAAAAAAAGGATAAAATTAGAATTTAGCTACTAATTTCAATCGAATCCATTTTTTTTTAAATACATAACTTCTTTAAGAAGAATACTTACGCGACAAAATTCTCTAGCGCTGAAAAAATCCATTGGCGCCCCAATATAAAAGTAGCACGTATCTCCGACGAGATCCCAACCAGGAGGGCATTTTCCAGATAAAACGGATTTATTATTCATGTGGAAAGGTTCATAATCCACTTGAAGTAATTCTGGGGAATCCCCTCGATCTCGAATTCGTCCAGCAACTGCCACGCTTTCGTTGTAACCCCACCAGTTGTGTCTTGCATCCACATGTGATCTCCACATTTCGAGTTGACTGTGAAAAAAGACAAATTATCTGTTAGACTATTGATCGAGTGAAATTTTTAGGACAAATAGACAGAAACGAGAAAAATAAAAAAAAAAAACGAAAACAATTTGAAAAAAGCGGATGACTAAAATAAGGAAAGACAGTAACATGTAAAAGTCTTTTCGATTTCCGAAATGTAAGAATTGTGTACAATAAAATAAAAAAAGTAAACAAGATAATTAAAATAAGTATTGCAAGTCTAAAGAACAAAAATTCAGAATAAAAATACGTTATTAAAATAATAATTAAATACATAATGACTTTATATTTAAAGTTTTTTGCTGAAGAAATTTTGCTGAAAAAGCACAAGCAAGGATTTTTTTTCAGATGAAAGCGTTGTACACGAATAAGTACAAAATTCTCGTACTCGAATTACTTACTTATTATACCATTCCATGTCGACAACGCTGTTATTTTGTATTATAATGGTCATGCGAATTCACATATGAAAACAAAATCAATATATATAAATAAAAATCAATTAAAGAACAAAATCAAAGATAAAAAAATAATAACTCACAGAATATACTTTAATTAAGGATATGTATATTAAATAAAAAACTTTTGATTATTTTCCATCAGGATTTCAAATTGTATTTAAATTGAACCTTTTTTAAGTAAAATATACACTATTTTATGTTTAAAAAAATTGTAAGGAAACTCTTAATTAGGCTAATTATTAATTTTGAGTATACTCACAGTGATCTATTGATGGTAAGCATTTCGTAATCATTATCAGGATTGAAAAAAACGTTATCCACATATTGTTGTCCTGGAGTACCTGCGACGATTGTACTTCGACCTTGTCTATCGACCGCATAATTCCTGAAAAAATTATACTTATTATTATAATCGTCTTTAAAATTGTACAATTTCTATTTAGAACAGAAATTGCATGACATGTATTGATATTTAAAGTATATAATTGGATATCTAATTCTAGTAAAAAGTAAAAACAAAATCCCGGTGAAAAAATATGTAAATTCACTGTCATTTCCTACTTTTTACTGATCCCCACCAAAAATTCCCGGTCTAAATTTTACAAGCTTTCGTTTAGAACAATTCTTTTGAAATATGTAGTAAATTGTGAGTATCTGTTTTAAGATTGAATAGTACATAAAAAGAAAAAATTCAGTAAACTTACTTATAGAATCCATTATGTGATGTACTTTGGTAAATCGGCAGTCGGACCCGCTCGAACCCAGAAATTTCTAGCAGATGCAGCCCCAGATTTCCGTGCAGATAATTTAAAGTCATATTGCTCACTATTTGCTTCAGCACAATATTATTATGAAATGAAGCATTGTTTTTTGTGAAATAATTCCTGAATATCGTGATTTCCTGATAAGGACTGCTCTGTCGACCCTCCACGTATAAAGCCGGTTGGTTCAAATTCTCTGCGAAGAGATTATTATGAATCCAACCTTTAAGAGAAGTTGCAGATCCTCTAGAATCGGCTCGAATTGAAAATCCACCCTGATTTCTTCTTACGAGGTTATTTCGAAAGTAAAGCGACTGGGTATTTTGCACGTCGAGCCAAATCGCAGATTTGCAGGTCGTAAAATTTCCATAAAGCTTTTTGCAATTATCGAAGAATTGATTTCTTTCAAGAGTAATTATTGCGTTGACTTCGCCGGCGCTCGCATATCTTACTGCACCTTCTCGACATTTAGATATCACAGAGAAAGAAATATTGTGTTGGACATCGCGATTAAAACCGATAGCTGAAATAGGAAGAGTTACAACTTCCGCGATGAATCCGTGCACGTTGCTCGCACCATTTGCGAATAATTTTACGCTTAAACTTGGTCCTCGAGTTCTGAAAAGGGTTTTTTCATGGCGGCCATCGACTTCGAGCTCTGCGATTTTCTGTGTTGTTACGTTGTAAATGTCTCCGTCATACAATGAAATACTGTCGGCTCTGCCTGGTTTTCCAGTTGAGTTGAAAAGATTGAATTGCAGAAGTCTGGAAAAAAAGAATTTTAAGAATACCTACATATAGGTATGCAATATGCTTTCGGCTTACAATAGTCAAAAATTGGAATTGAAATTTAGAAAGGACTTTTACCTGAATCCAAATGGTTTTGCCCTGTAGGAACTACGGAAGATTTTCACACAATTTACCGGGTTGTTGTCATACTTATGATAGAGTAAAACTCTCTCTTCAATTGTAATTTCCTTTGTAGTGTCACAAATATCCACGAGACTAAACAAATTGTAGGGAATGTTGAGATCTTTGATAGGAGTGAATGAACTCTCATCTGCTTCTCGACCTTCTCCAGTCAGAGACAAAACGTTGACTCCATTTCCTAGCACATTATGAATCTGGTTAAAGAGCAACTCAATCTGAAAAAGCCCAAAAGAAAGGAAAAATTGGAAAACGTTAAATGACATCAAGACTTCGAAAATAGAAATGGTAAAGGAAGAAATTTGTAGAGTCCTGCTAGAATTAAAAATTAAAACTTACAGTGTGCGTGGGAGAAATTACGTTAATCCCGTGATAGGCGCTTTTCGTGATATTTACATGAGAAATAATAGGAGACTTCATAATCGACTGAATAGCCGCGGATTTCTCGTTGTGCAAAATTCCAGCCCCTGTAATATTGATGAATTTAAGCACCGATTCAACTCTTCGAACCGTTTCGTGCGTAATAATATCGTGAATTCGATGCTCGTAAAGATGATGTTCAAATTCGCTATTCGCGATTCGAATGCCTCCCCAATAATCTCGAGAGGGTTCAAGATTTCTTTCTCCACAATGTACAAAGACAAAATCTCCATCCCAAGGACACTCGTATTTGTAACCAAATAACTGACCGTTCAGTCTTATTTGGCAGTCTTCTAAAGTCTCTTCATTTCCAGTACACTGGAACAATCAAAAGAGAAAAATTAGCCACGGATTTAGATATTAAAGTGAGAAAAGAAAATGACTAATCATTAATCTTGACCACTTGACCACTGCAATATTGAAAATTGTGCCAATCATTGAAAAGACACATGAAATTTGTTTACCTGGAGAGGTTCAGGCCAGGACCAAATCCGAGATAAGGAGCCAGGATGAAGTTCGTACCTTCGATTTCTTGAAACATAAACGTTTAAAGGATCATATCCCAATTGTCGACATGCAACTTGGGCATTTCTTTCCGTAAATTTGTAATCGCAAAAAGGAGTCCACTGAAGCGTAGTTCGGTTAAAGAATTCGAGAAAGCCTTCGTTAGTCTTCGAAGTGCAATTCCCTTCCTTGCAGAGTCGAATCGTTTCCAAAGGTTCCTTCGCCAGACTAAGTTTTGAAGACGATTTCGGAACTTGCGAGTATTCTTCGCTAAGTGGTCTCATTACAATTTCATGACCCGAAATGCCCACAGCTCTAAGAGTACCGAGTACCAAAATCCCAACATTAGGGGCAAATTCCATCACGACGTCCGGGTAAATGTATAAAGTAACATCCGGCATTACTGTAATGTCAGATTTAATGATATAAGGCTCGGCTCTTGCGTGGATTGAAATTGTTTCTAGAATTCGCCCTCCAAGGTTATCCAAGTCGACTTTTGATGTCTGATCCCAGGATGCTGAGATTGAAGAGTCGAGGGTATCGCTGATCAAATATGGTCTAAAATTAGCCACTGCGTGGTCGTTCCAATCGTCAAAGTCAAAAATTCTTTGCCTGATCTGGGCATCGTTGTAAGTCCCCCACCAGTTTTCGGTGACATCGACCTCATTATTTATTTTTGCAGTCTTAATTCCTGCCAAGAGTTCGTAATCCAGTGAATTGTCGCCGAACAAATTCCTGTTTACTCTCACTTTCTGAATCCCGTGGAAACCAACAACGTAGGTTGGTTCATTATACATATGATAAATTCCTCTGTTCATCAAGCCATAAGAATTTTTTTTAAGCTCATTTGAGAAAAACCTGGCATAAACCTCTCCCAGAATTTCCGACTGACTATCAGCATTAAACTCCACCATAAAGACTCCACTGTTCCTCGTGATTTTATTCCCTTCAATCTTCATCTTCTTTTCCATTCCTCGGATTGAAATCAAGCCTTTTTTACATCGATTTCCATCAAAAAGATTATTGGACATATTTAATAAAGCAAAGTGCCCATCTATAACAAAAGCAAACTGCTCATTGTTTTGCCAGGTGTTGTTGTCGAAATAAAGAGAGTGTGTAAAGTTCTCGTTATACTGCCAGACGTAAGGAATCGCAACTTGAAAGCCTCCACCGTGATTTCTTTCAATTGTGCTGTCTTGCATGATCCAGTGGAAAAGATTATTTGAATGTCGCATGTCTCGACTAAATTGTGAAATTCCTTTGCCGTTGTCAGTGATTAGAGAATTGTTAATGTGGATCGAGATTTCGGATAAGTTGGATGGAAAAACATTCCAGTGAGGTGAGTGAACGTAAATTGCTTCTTCAATGTTATGAGATATTTCACAACCAATGAGTTGAATTGTCTCGTTTGCTTTTCGAAGATGGTGATCTCCTCGCTCGTCTAAATACCGATTGTAATACGAAGCCAAGATTCCACGATTGTTGCCCTTGATTTTGGTTTTTGAAATCTTGAGAGTTGGAATCGGTCCTTTCACTATTCGATTGCTAATGTCCTGAATTGGTGCTCGCAGTGCTGTAAGGACCATAACTGTTCCTCCTAGAGCAGCTTTGCCACTATGATATTCGAAAACAACGACGAATGAACTGGAAGTAACTGGGAAGACTGTCAAGTCTCGTTTCAGATGCCAGATATTACCCTTTTGGTAAACACTTTGGGAATCGTGCAAAATGATTTGCTCAGTGCTATGATTATGAATCGGATTTAAAAGTTGAATTCCAATGACGTAACCAGGAGTACAACTAATATTGATCAACTTATCAACGATTTCTCCATTTGTTTTAGCTGTGATGAGATACTTAGTTTCTTCATTGGCGAGCTCGATGTTTCCGCTGTTCTGTGGCACGACAATTGGATTGTAATTTTCCGAAGAAACGTCAGGTGATTGCGAAAACCATCCTGCAAATTCTCTCTGCTGAACTGCAGAGAAAGCAGGATTGTGCCTAATTCCAGCCACTCTGTTGTTTTCAATTCTCGAGTTGGAAATCCGCAGGCCTAACTGCTTGAAACTTATTCCGTTTCCTCTGTTGTTAGAAAATTCGCTATTTCGAACTGTATTCACCGCGTCCGCTGAGTAAATGTCAGAAAACAGTATCCCCAACCCGTCCTGCAGATTGTTGACGACCTTTACCCCCTCTAAAGAATGACGAGCAAAGTCGATTTGCAGTGCAGGTTTGAAGGAATTGGTGGCATAGTCCAATAATCCTGCCTTCTCGATCGTGATGTACTGCAAATCGCTTCTTTGCGCCAATGGTCCCAGCCTCAGACCAGCCCAAGCAGCTTCGGAACATCTAACGCCAACGTCGTTTTCATGAGTGCACGAGTTTTCGAATTCGTTTGCAGTCTCTGCTCGACACTTGGAAACATCAATATCATCATCTGTGCACTGGACATTGCTGAGAATAATATCCTCATTTGTTCCCGCGTTGGGAATTTGAGATCTTTCCAAAAACCAGTCGTCTGGATCCAAAGTTAAGCCCAATTGATGACAAACGAGGGCCGCGTCCCGGATTGTCCAGCCGTAATTGCAAACTGTTCCCCATTTCTCTCCAATCCTCACCTGCAGTCTCCCCTCAAGATTTGTTTTGCCGCCAAGAAGTCTGACGGGAACAGCAGAGTTCGTGGATTCATCAAAGGCCATGGCTTCAGCCATGGTTTCGTTATCCGGTTCAATTATAATCTCTTCCTTGAGAGTGAGCTGGATGTTGCTTGGACCATTTCCTTGTGCGTACAATATGCCAGCGACCATCATGCCGACAGCTGGAGGAAATCGAAGAATCACTCCCGGCTCGATGATTAATTTTCCACCAGGTCTAACATTGATATCACGTTCCACAAAGTATTCTCCAGCCCTCAGCGTCTCCAATCCGTCGACCTCGCCTCCCACCACATTTGTATCAGTTGACAGAAATTGTGCTACGAATGTCGGATTGGAAATGATCGTATTACCACCCGGATTACTGCCGTGTAGTAAATATGGCAAGTATTCAATCTTTGCCAAGTTGTATCTGTCCTTTCTGTGAAATAAACGATCAAAAATAATCCTTTCCTTTTCAGATCCCAGCCAATTGTAAGTGCAATTAATAATTTTGCTCTGGTCCTCCAAATGTGATCCGATTTCATATCTCGATTCCAGATTATGAAGAATATTCCGGTAGACTTTGACATTGCTTGACGAAATGACAACAACCGCGGAAACTCGAGATCTTGGAATAAGCCTCGAACCTTGAATATCGCTGTTATCGAAGGGTTCCTTGACTTTATTTCGCTTCAGAAAGTTCTTCGTGAAGAGAAGCTTTTGTACGTCGCTGTACGGTGATAGACCAACATTGACCACATAAACACCCTTGTTGTCGTAAAACTCATTGTGCTGAATCAAAATTTCTGCTGGAAGAACGTTGAATTCTTCATAGAGTGGATTCTTCACTAGGATTCCTCCATAGCTATGCTCTTCAAAATGATTATACTCGATGCAAGCTTTTATATTTAACGCCGGGCTTAATTTTATACCCAATTTTAAATTTTTGTTAAAGACATTGTGTCCTATTTGAACTTTCATCAATCCTTGGTCATATCTCCAGCTTGAATCGATTTCAACTGCTGTTTCGGAACTATTGTTGAACCAATTTCCGGTTATGTTCACGTAGGATTTCCCTGTTGAATTTCCGACTAAGATGCCGATATCAAGGTTTCTAAAAATTTCCGAGTACTCTACAGTCGTGGATTGATTAAAATGGATATATTCCGTGGAGGAAGAATCATTTAACCAAACGGCAAACCCGTAACCTTGGTTCGAAGAAATGCTCGTTTGTGAGACATTTCTGTTGCCACCGATGACAGTGATATTGACGCCGTCACCTTTATTGAAGGCGATTCTGCTTGCGGTGATATTGACATCTTGGGCACCTCCCAAAACATGCACGCCTGCCACGTGGTTGTTATTAGACACGGAAGTGTCGTGAATGTGCAAAGCTGAGCGCAGTTTTTCCACTGCAATTCCTCTTCCATTATTGTCAGCGATTGTGCTCCCAGTAACGTTGAGATCGTAGCTTTTTTTAAATCCTGAAGTCAGACGAATAAACGCTATCATTTGCGTGAAAGGTTGTGCCGTAAATTTTATATACAAATTCCGACGAGTAGTTGTCACACTTTGTGGTAAAGTTCCATTCCTGATGTTGACTTTTGCCAGTAATTTTCCACCGATACTGCTGCCGTCGTAAATTTCAATTGAGGCACTGTCGTTTCGATCAGTCCTCATTTGCAGGAAGTGCAAAGTCAGAACGTGTCCTGGTCTCGTAAATATATGTTGAGGACATTTTCTTGGATTTTGAGCATATTCATTCTGCTCCATTGAGATAGTAATAGGGAAAGTTTGGCTTGTTGTTGTTGGAAAAGTGCAAAGGTCGTAGACATCCGCCCGGTCAGGCTTGTCCCCTGGTCTTTCGTCGTGATGGACATATTTGATTCCGTCAGCTCCGTTGTCTAGCACAGCACAGTTGTTGATATGTGCTAGTCCACTGGAACTATTCATATAAATTCCATATCCTGCAAAAAAATTAATTAATTAATAAAAAAATAAAAGTAGCTGTGAGAATTCGATTTCGAGTGTTTTTCATTTAACTATATTTATATTTCTGTGTGCTCATTTGTTGAGCCCTTTGCTTCTTCATTATGATGAAGTTGCACATGCATTTGCTTCCTCACAGAGCAAGTATTAACAACTTTTTTAAATATTACAAAATATATTTAATTTTTTTTTTCCTCGAACCAAAGAATCTTTTTCTATTCTTGCATCAACTTTGAATTATGCTAGTATTACCTTAGTCGATAAATGTCTAATACAACGTTCTAATCAATTGTCAGGATGTGTGTGTGTGTGTGTGTTGAATGGATGGTTGTCGCCCTTAACTGTAAAAATTTATATAAAATTTGAAATTTTCTTTAACCCCATCTTTCTTGCTATTTAATAAAATACATTAATATTCAGGCCGATCGATTTGTCTCGAAGCAAGGAATCTTTTCTGTTCTTTCATCAACTTTGAATTATGCCAATGTAAAAAGTTTTACTACAAAAAACTGATTTTCAAAAATTATAAAAGTACATCAAAATTTTTAAATTCAATATTTAAAAAATCCTTGGACCGATTTTAAGATATTGATTGTGCAAATAAGCCCCACAAATTTTATCAATTTATCTACACGGAGAGACCCAAACACCAATGATTGCTGCGAGAAAAACGACTCATTCGTGTTTGTCGTAAAAAAAGCGTCTTAACATCACTGAACGCTGTTTACACACTAATCATTAGTGTTTCGCACCACTGGCCATTGCGCGAAACACTAATGAATGGTGCGTACGCAGTGTTCAGTGATTTTTCGCGATTTTTTTTCAGCAAACACCAATCATTGGTGTTTGGGTCTCTCCGTGTACAACTGTCTTTAAGTTGTAGTGGCGACAAAAAACGGTGATACGCACACATTCGGACAATTGATTAGAACGTTGTATTAGACATTTAATAACTGAGGAAAGTTTAATGGAACCATTTTAAAAATATTGGAAAATGTAACGACTACAAAGCTTCCTCTTTGGGGAAGCAAAATAATTACTTTTCTTAATTTTCTACTTAAAAATGTATTCCAGTTCTTTAAACTTGAGAACAATTTTTCCTCCAGTATCAGGAGTAAGATTGATGTCAATTTCAAATTGATTAATTTCCAAAGCATCATTAGAAAAATTAAAAGTAAACTAAACGTGATAAGAAAACGGATATCTGAAGGTGTATCATGACGGAAATAGAAACCTTTATTGCTTTGTATGGTGCAGTTGTTGATGATTATCGGCGCTTCGGGAGTGGTGATGTTGATTCCATTGAAGGCCGAATTAATAATCCTGATGGATTCCATTTGCGGAGGTGCACCCTCAACATGTAGAGCGGAAGTGACGTTGAGTTCTCTTCCCGTACCTGCATATCTGGAAAAAGCACAAAAATGCCGAAAGAGTTCAATAAAAGATGTAACACAACTGTTTCTATAAAAAAAAAAAAAACAATTTCATCTCAACTAAGCTTAATTTTAACTAAAAAACTATGAACTTTATAACTGTGTAATTTGGATATTATAATTATTACAATTAATAGAAATACTGATACTATAAAGATTTTCTGCGTGGAAACGCTCTTGTTTTTAATTTGGAATCACACTTTTTTTTATATATGAAAGATAGCGAAATTTTTTTACCTAATCTCCACGTTGCGCAAAATGGACTTGGATCTCCGAACGTAGAGGGTGTTTTCCTGGATCAGAGGTCTATCGGCAAGAGCACCTTCAAATCTGATTCCTCTCCAGTGTTTAATTGATTGTGTGGCACCATCGTGGTGGGGTGAGCATGCAATCCCCAAATCTGGATGGTAATCTAAAAAAAAAAAAGCAAATTAGAAATTAGTTGAAAGATAATTAGTAATTAATAAGATAAAAAATTATAATTTGATTTTTTCTAAACCTCAAGGGGATAGATTTTTTAAAAATTACTTTAGCTCAACAATCCTAAGTTTAAATTAATATTTTTGAGTAGAGTTGTTTTTATCTTACCGCAAACTCCCGAACCAAGTTGTTTGTGAGGCCACCGATCACAATTTTGTAGAGAAGATTCAGTTCCTCTGCACTGTGGAACCTCGAGTAATATTCGAGGTTTTGCTGGCCATTGTCTGTCTACCCAACCCCACCACCGTCCACCTTGGAGTCCTAGTTGACGGCAGGCAGTTTCGAAATCAGCTATAGTCCAACTGAAAAGAAATATTTATTCATTAATTTCAGTATTATATAAATTCTTCTAATTATTTTAAAACCAAAAATTTCTACATTATTTTCATTTTCTTCTTTTAAATTTTGCAACTGTAATACAAAATGAACACCAATTTACTGTATTTTGATAAATTTAGTACAATATTTATTAATCTATTGATATCTTAATTAAATTTACTGACTTTCTCGAGTTGGTGCAAACAGCTCTCCACTCTCCTCGATGTAGGAGCTGAAGGCGACCTTCAAAAGGAGTTGGTCCGTCCACCAACCGAATTGATCTGGGCTCAGTTTGACCGGACGGTATCTCTGAACTCGTGAGTACTATTGGGGCCTCAGGCTCTCCCTAAAACAGAATAAATGTATTCAAGTTACATAATTCATGATTAAAATAAATTAATAATTGAGGCTCCGGATATAATAAGGGCACATAAAATTTTTGGTTCAAGCGCAAATGAACCCTGACAAGGCAAAAATAAGAATTTTGAAAATATTTTTTTATGAGATTATTCAAGTAAATTTCTTGTATTACTTGAATAACCTGAAATTAAAGTTATAAAGATATTTTTTTAAACAACGAAAAATCATTGCAATCGAGCCGAAAAATTCTATGCCCTTATTGCATCATGAGCCTCAATTTTAAATTTGCATCAACTTTTGAGTTCAAGATTAGAATTATGTATTTATAACAAATTTATTTTAATGCAATTTCAATTAAATTAGAAACATATATTGTGTTGAGATAGGGGAAATATAATTAAATCTTAAAAAAACTTTTTTTTTTAACTAGGTACCTACAATTTTCAGGATTAATAATCAGAATGACAAACTTGGAAATTTAAACAATAATAGAATTGTAAAGATTCGAAAATATTAATTTTTTTTAAGTTATCATTAAAACCCGAAAGAATTTTTAGTTTTCAAATTACAATAACAAAAAATATGTTTTTGTTACGATCTGATTAAAGAAACAATCAAAGAAATATTTTATTAATTGAGATAACGAATAATAAATTTTCTTTCGTAGGTAGGACTTACCGTTATGAAGTGACGAAACGACTGGCAAACGTTCAGTTGTTTCAAGAGCTTTTATAAACCGTATATGTATTTAGATAAAAGTAAGGTCACGGATTGTCCATAAATTGTGTACCAACGAATGTATCAAGGAACTGTGTTTACACAATGAAATTGGAAAGCGAAATTTATCAGAATTATTTCATGTTATTTTTAATAAAATTCATTTAGATATTTTGCAATTTTTCGAATAATAATGATAAACGAAAAATTAAATGTTAATTATTTTTAATAATTAAAATCCACGGAGAGGTAATTAGACAAAGATCTAAAATTAGTTCAGGATTTAAAATTAACAATACCACCTTAAGGTGAATTTCTCTGCATTGATAAGAATTATTATAAATCACTCCATGAATAATGATGATTGAATATGTAATTGATGAAATGAATTGTTTTCAAATAAAAAATTTTGACAGCTAAAAGTTTAAATCAAGTATCATTTAATAAGTTTTGCAATTCCAATTATATCATATTGTCTCTTATTTTGAAAAAAAAAAAAAAAAAATTGTCATATTTATTAAAAAAATAATTCAAAATTATGATCGTTCTAAAATTTTATGAGAATGTTTCACACCCAAAAACTATTTTTGACTGAAGATTAGAAAGAATATACTGAATCAGAATGAAAAATGTTAGCTGACATTATCGATTTTGTCATGGTTTATCATATTATCAGCTGAAAGTGAGGTACGTTTGACGGTTTAACGTTTCTAAGATAATATAATTTCATGTGTAAACTCAGGCACCTGTTTTCAGAATGAATTACAAATAATTTTATTTCAATAAAATAATTGCTAACACAAAATTTTCTATATACTTGGATTAAAATAAAAGAAAATTGTTTAATCCACGAATCTATGTAAAGCAAAAGTGATCAAGTTTACGTTGTTGAATGAAATTTCAATACAACTAACAAACATTAATTACCGAAGCCAATTCAACATCCCCTTTTACTTTCACAATTTTCGCTCTAATGAATTCTCTTCTGATTGAATCCAATCCCAATCTCATACATCTTTCAACTCCAAATGAAAAATCAAAATTTAAAATAATTGTACATACTTAAATTTTTTTCATTTATAATGAAAAAGTTTTAAGTTCTAGCTTATAATTTATTGAAAAATATCAAAAAGCATCTTTTTACTATATTTTATTATAAAAATAATAAAAGTATTACTTACATGATAGGAGTAAAATAGAACATATTTTTAGATAAATTTTAAATACTATTTTTTATTTTTAACTACTCATTCATCATTTTGCCGTGAGGTTGACATGTCAATTAGTGCCTCGTTAATTTTAGTTTGAAGCCTAATATTGAGAGACTAATAGAAGCTTATTAACTAACACACCTGATTTAATTTTCATAGTACCTGCACAGAATATTCTAAAGACAGTACACAGACATTATAATAAAACTGTCAAATTATGATGTGATAAAGAAAATAGTCCTTTATTTTTTTTTTAGTTGTGAACATAATACGAGCTGTAAGTGTTTTCTAGTGTAATATAATTTTAAGTATCTCAATAATTCTGTAATTAAAAATAAGCATTTAGGTGATTATCTGTCTATTGTTTGAGAGAATCGTCTTTTTAATTTTTTGGGGTCAATTTAATTGCTGGTAGAGAGCGGAAGATTCAACTTCACCTAATCGTTCATTAAGAATATAGGAAGTGGACAAGAGCAGGAGCAGAGAATGAATGGGTGATTCAACTTTGCCGCCTCTGCAACTCTGTTGAGGTCATGGATCAACGAGTAATTCTTACCCGGAGTTAACCCCACGACCTCGCTAATCTCCCAGACAGCCCATGGGTACAGGGCAACACTACGATTCCCTTAATTCGATTCACCAATAGCCAAATACTTGTTAAGAAAAAGAAAAAAAAAAAAGAATTATAAGCCAAGGAAGTAGTTTTTAAAATTTTGTTTCTCATTATAAATTTATAAGAAAGTTAGTTACACAAAATATATAATAACTTCATAAGTCTACTAATAATAATAATTGACATCCTCTATTCGTCACCCTTGAAAAATGATCCTAATTATTGGATTGCATGCAGCTAGGGCCTAGGCTACCCAGCTGCGACTATACACAGGTGTCGCGTAAGGTCGATCAAGTGTCTTGAAGAAAATGTGATATCTTTTTTAAAATCTACCGAGGCGGCTTCCTACTTCCGCGGGTGAATTAGAAAAAAGGAGCTTGAAATAATTAAATGGAGGTTACGTCTTGTTTTACTGGCTTATACCGTTCGATAATATTTTCGCATAAAACAAAACATTAATGAAAATAATGTTCTGAAATTGTCGCATTATCACGTGAAGGCGACAATTTTTAATCTTTATAGTATTTTTATTGTTTGCTGCTTTTATAACTGTAGATGTGAATTCACCAGGCGAGACTACATTGCACGCAGTCGTCTCACTTCCGGCAACTTATTCCAGGTTTCGGTCCACCAATTTTTACGGTCAGAATCGGAGAACCTCTCGAATAACAGTCTTTTAAAATTCGAAAATAATTTACGAGCTACTCATCAACACCCATGTCCAAACTGATAGGTGCGACAACCTCGTATCTGTACAGATGCAATAGTCCATCTCATGCGAGGACAAACAACTGAAGGCGCATCATGTAAAATTACACGGGGTTTTCTGGCAGGAAATACCAGAAAATCGTGAATGGAGTACTTATTATACTACTCATCGCGCATAACTTATACAATATTATCCGATGTATATGGTATAAATGTATAGAAAACGAACAGGTGGATCGTTTTTTGTTTTATAGTACAGTCGCATATATTATGATACTGTAGATACTGTAGGTTTTCATTTCTTTTTCTGTACGTGTATGAATAAACCGAATAAACTATGTATGTATATATGCTCTATAGAGAGCATATATATATACATGTATGTAGAGTTATAGAATGAAATTGATACCATGATTAGTATCATTGAAAGTACATATAAGAACAGGTACATACAAGGATTCATTCATCTAATAAAATTCATCGAGCTCGCCCGAATTCCCTAATCGTATTTATAGGTTAATTGAATTAATTAGCCCATATAATTATAATTTCAATGACGCCAATTAAAATCGTGGTAATTTCTCTATGTAGGGGAGTACCGTGTTTATCAATCTCATATAATTCTGATTTAAATACATACTCTACACAGATCTAATATTATTAAGACCCACGTGATATCAATATATAGTTATTTTACCACTTATTTGTATCTTGAGTGTAAATTAACATCTACAGGGTGTCCCATGTCTAACTGTCCAGACCTATATGGCTATATAGAGAGAAAAAAGAAAAAACAAATCGAAAGTTCCTTTGGCAAAAATGCATTGAAGTTTCAGTTTTAGAGTTATGAAATGTTTTAGCTGGACCAATCAGGGGCGCCGCGTGCGTGCGTGAGCGGGAGGCCAACACTGTGTGTTAGTGACCGCTGCCTCTCTTGTCGGTACAAACAACGTGGGCCTTCCTCTCACGCACGCACGCACGCACGCACGCACTGTTTTACCTTATTTTTTAATTATTTTTAGACTAATTATACTTAAATTATATTTATTTATATTATCGCACGCTTT
>JAUESH010000008.1:13847990-13861933 GCA_032275165.1 Synergus magnus | reverse complement strand
AAGTTCGTCCAGAAATCGTATGGGCGAACTTCCCTCGTTAAAAACAGGTGTCTTAGGGGTGATCTTCAAAGCACTAGAACCTTCCGCTGGTCGGTTAATCCTCCTCAAGGCATTAATTCGTTCTTCCATACTCCTCTGTTTGGTGTCTATCTCCTGGAATCTGACCTCTTGTCTCTGTATTATTCCGGTGGACATCTCCAACAATTGGTCTTGGGCCAATCTACTTTTCTCAACCCATGTGTCGCATCGCAACACAGTTGCCCTCAACTTTGCCTCTACCGAACTCTGCATTATCTTAATTTGTTTTGATGCATCATTGTGCATTCTGCTTTCCGCATCTTCAATTTCTTCGCGCAGTTTGCTGGCCATGTCGTCGACCTTGCGCTCAACTCTCTCAGTGTCACAACGATGACTGAATAAATCCCGCCTTAATTGTTCGAGATTCTCTTTAATTTCTCTGTATCTGGCCTCCGAGAATTCCATGGTGCTTTCTGTACGTGTGGGTGGAATCGCCTGTAGCTCCTCCCTTAAACTTCGCTCGTGTGTTGGAGGATACATAATTTCTGTATTTAATGCGTGAGTGGTCGTCGCCAACTCAAAATGTTCATTATTGTCTAGAGGGGTAGCATATCCGACCGCCCCCTCAACCCCCAGTGCTAGACTCGCCGGAGTCGTTGGTGTTACCTGCCCTTGATTCATTTCGGACAAGTCTTTCCCTTATCTTTTACCGCTACGCGTTTTGGAACTCATTTTCCTAATTTTATAAACAATCCAATTTGTTTATTCTCACTTTGAGTAGCCCTCAGGTCCCCGTTCGGGCGCCAATGTAACAATTTCAAGGGTTCAAAATAATAATTTTCTTTTAGCTTTGATATTTAAATAAATAAAGCTAGTTTAATAGTTCATCTGAGGAAACTTATCAACTTTAAATCCTCTAATTTATTTATTTTATCTGAGGGAATTTACTTTAAAATTCTCTAACTTGTTTATTCTAAATGGCTTTCACCCTCTCATAGGTTCCAGCCGTGCAGAAATTGTCACTTAATAATAAGACCTGAGGGAGTGAGAAATCGAACACGATTACTACCAACAATAACAACGTTTATTCATTAACAAAAAGAAAAGTCAGAAGGAAAAACCCGCAATTTCACGAGGGCACGGAAGGGCTCGATATAATTCAAAATCTGTTCTGAGTTCTTTGTGACTCGATATAAACTAATTATGGATCATCGTGTCCAAGCCAATTGCAAGTTGAACAAATGAAAAGAAGAACAAATTAGATTGTTGGTTTTTAAGTTCTTAATTTAACAATAATAGTTGACGCAGACGGTTTGTAATTCCGGCTTTATTTACAAATTAACTTTATCATATTGATACAACATTCGACTCTCAATAAATTCTAAGTTTACTTTCGCGGGTTTACTTGCTGTCACAACTATTTTGGTTAAATATTCTAAGTACTACTCTCGCTTCAGACCATTTATATTACGCATTCTTTTGCGGTTTGTAATCATAATCAATATGAACACTTAACACGGAATATTGTTCATGACTCTATTTGAAATACATTGGATAAATTATAAATTAGTTAAGTCATCTAAATTCTGAGCATACAACATTACAAAGTTTATTTCACAAATTCAATAACTTTGCTCAGAACTTTACAATTTGAAAGAAGAATTTATTACTCGCGACGCTAAGTTAAATCGGCCTAACCGCGGAATAATTAATGAAACCTTTTTAATAATTTTCGACTGCCTGGTACAGCGAACGTTTATCCCAAGAATAAAGAAGCACTAAAAATAACGAAAGTGCAGAGAGAAGACCAAAAGAGAACCCACAGCCTGGAACAGCGTACATAGGATTCCTTTACAAGAAATATTTACCGATACTGTATAAATGTTGAGAGCCTCTGGAGCTTGAAAACCACTGGTCTCCGACGAGTCCTTGCACTGCTGGGGTAAAACGCTCGGCGAGAGTTGATCCAGAACTGAATATCGAATGGGACCGCGCGCCCGAATATATAAAGGCGGCCGGACGCGTCGGTTCCGCGCGAGAGAGACTTTGCGCCGTCTAGCGTGATTTTTAGGAAGCTAGTATGGCCTACGTGACTCGACGCCGGTGTTCCCCTGCCCGCGCGTCTCACCGCATCGAAGGTGTTCCCCTTCCCGCGCGCATCTCCACTGCGAGTCTACTATGTTGGCTGCCGGACGGGTTGCCTATCGGCAGGCATGCCATATCGTTACATGTTATAGCAACGTGAATATCAACCTCGAGGTTGTCATTATAGTGATGGTATTTGAAGGGAGAAAGACTCGTAAGAAAGAAAGAACTCTTGTGTCTCAGTAAATAATTCTTTGTTTTTTGTCGTTTATTAGGTTGTCGTTAGTCGCACAAGACAGGTTTTTTGTGAATTTTTTAATAGTTGAACTCTACGAAACCTCGACATGAATGTCTGTAACATCAAGAGGGTAGATTCTTTTGCCCGATTGGTTTTCTACGAGTATAGAATTTTCTTCCCCGATTCCCCGCCATTGTGCTTTGTATTTTTATCATTTCCTAAAATTTTATAGCAACGTGAACATCAACCTCGAGGTTGTCATTATAGTGATGGTATTTGAAGGGAGAAAGACTCGTAAGAAAGAAAGAACACTTGTGTCTCAGTGAATAATTATTTGCTTTTTGTCGTTTATTAGGAAGTCGTTAGTCGCACAAGACAGGTTTTTTGTGAGTTTTTTAATAGTCGAACTCTACGAAACCTCGACATGCATGTCTGTAACATCAAGAGGGTAGATTCTCTTGGCCGATTGGTTTTCTACGAGTATAGAATTATTTTCCCCGATGGATATTCACATTTTCATTTTCGCTAAAATATACGAAAGGAGAAATGCCATTGCGCTTTGTATTTTCATCATTTCCTAAAATTTATAACGACTGCGGTTATCCAGGGGAAAGGAGTGGGATTTGGGGGGCAGGATTGCCGAGAGAAAGGGGTAAACGCAGTGAGGACACGGTGGATTAAACTAAATATAAAATATATTAGGCCACTACAGTTGGGATTCCGCTGGGTGCCCTCGCCACCGGATCTGCGTCCTTCTGGATGTGGCACTTTTACTGGGGAGCGCGAGCGGCTAACTCCGGCAACGAACGGACAGAGACTCGAGAGCTGCTAGCTCTAAGGGCGAACGGGCTGAGACTCTAGAGCGTCGTGCTCTAAGGGCGAACGGGCTGAGACTCTAGAGCGTCGTGCTCTAATGCGAGCTGGCAAGAGACTGACCAATAGCGAGTCGCTCTGTGACTCGCGCACTGCGATTCGGGGACCTTCGGGTCCTTCCATGATTGGTCGGGCCTCCGGCCGATCAATACTTGGCCCAGGGACGTAGTAAGAGAGGGCACGATGTAACCTCCGTGTTACACCCCTACCCCCTTGTGGGAGCTCGGGTTTATGCCTCAAAACTTTGCATAAATCCGGGCTGTGTCCTCAATCCGTGCTTCGTTCCAATATCCAAGACCAATTCCTGGTCTCCAACCATCCTAGGACGTCCTTGACTCGTCTCTGATATTATATCGGTCCTCCCTTGTTTTCTCTTATGGTTCCCCTTCAACATCCTAGATGACACCTATAACAAAGAATCAAAACAAACGAAGCTGTCCGGTCTTGGTTCACAATCTCGTTTCTGTCCAATACCAAGTCCTGTACCATATACCATATACATTTTTCTTTTCAGCAAACAATCAAAATTATATTTTGTTCCAACTGGTAACCCTTTAACTGTTCACCAGTGAACTTCAATCCTCACTTTATTCCTTGTAAAGAGGGATACTTTTAACCTACTATTCATATTTATAATACTATTATGGTTCTTTACCCAATCGTTTGTCTCCTAAAACCGATATTTTTGGAATCTTTCCAAACTGTATACCATAATCCATAATCCTTTTCTTTTGGATTGATCTGCTTCCTTTACAGGTTAACATGATTCCTTTTTAGGTTACTTCAATTCCTCTTGGATTAACCTGATTCCTCTTCAGGTTATCCTAATTCCATGACTGTTCCTCCTTTTACCTGGAACTCCAAACCAAATACAAAACCAAAAAATTAGTCTGTTCCGTCTGAAGTCAAACTTCTGCTAGGACGGTGAGCTCGTTTCGTCCTAAGTCATATAAGTCTTGTCGTAGTTCAACCACAGCATGCGATGCGCTCTCATCATCTCACTCTCTCTCTCTCTCTCAAAACCTAAATTCTTTAATTACAATGATTTATTTTCTACCCGTCCTATTATGATTCCTGTTGTTTATTTCTGAACCCTACTTTAGGTCGACTATGAGTTGAAAAAAAAAAAAATGAGTAAAACCTCAGATCAAATTTTAGGACTTGTTTTCGGAATTAGGGCTCTCTCCGAAATCATAGATAAGCTCTGTGCTTTTCTCGCTCCAGCCTTCGCTCTCGCAACCTTTACTTTTTTTGCCTCAAAAACCCTATCGTTTTTCGAGCTGACTTTATTTCCGTATTTAGGTTTCCTAACCTCTCTTTTGTTTCTATTCTCTACTACTTTAGAGTTTTCTGCTATACTTTTCTTTTGTCCTAACTTGACGCTATTCCTCTTATCATTTCCGGAACCCCTTAGCCCTTATGACACGACTTCCGAATATTTCCGTATCAGTTGTGGGAGGGAATTAAGATGAGACTCCATCTTATATTTTGTGTGAGGGTTGCTTGGTAACCACCAAGTCTCGTTGTCGAAGTCGATGGTCATTCTAAGGGATTTCAACGCGTCCATTCCTAGAATTCCTACCGATTTCAGGTCTGGAACTAACCTTACTAGAATACTCTTAGTCTCCCTACCAACGAACAATGGGATTGACACCTGCCCTATCATCCGTAAAGTTTTTTCGCTGGCAACTACTAGACTACGCGCTGAAGGTTCTGCTATCGGAATTCCTAATTTCGCGATTCTGTCTATCATTCCTTTCCCTATATAGGAATGTGTTGCCCCTGTGTCAACCAACATTCGTTAAAGTTCTCCTTCGAAATCTATTGTAATGCAGAATCGTTCATCTTTTTCCTGCATACTATCCGTCTTTACGCATTCTGATTTTTCAGCGACGGAGAGCTGCTCACCTGTCACCTGCGTGTTTAATTTTGGCTTTACATCGTTTTAAGGCACCGCGTTCTTAATTTTTGACATATCATTAACCCTCATGATACACACTATCAAAAAGTTACGAATGAAATACACATGGGTATTTTTCATCCGGTGACTCTTTGAAAGCTTCTATCTCCTGATTAAATTAATAAATTTGAGTGATTTTTTTTAATCGATAGGAAATTTGCTCAAGAAGACGAAGAAAATATTTATATTCCGTTTTATGTAACAGGAACAAAATTATTTACTAAAACCCGAAGAAAAATTTTCGTGTTTTTGTCGATATTCCATTTTTTTTCAAATGCTTGCAGTTTCATGAAAAATCAACATTTTTGAACTCTTAATATGATAAGTGGAAAGCTGAAATGTTAAAATTCAAAGTAGTACTATTGGTTTTTTGATTTATTTCAAAAACCATATTTTTTTGGCAATTTGATTGTAGCAATTCTTGGAAAGAGTTGAAATTGAAGTAAAACTTATCAGTTGGTAGTTTAACTTAAAAAAAAAGTTGTTGATGAGAACATTGAATTTCTTTCCATCAAGTTATCATGAATTAGAGTAATTATAAATATATTAATCATATAATTGTTAAATTATATATATATATATATATATATATATATAACCAAAATATCTAAAAATGTATTAAAAACACACCTAAATTATACTTAATATTATATATATTATTAATTTAGTATGTGACCAAGAGAACATAGTTAATTTTTAATCAAAAATTTCTTTCCAAACGATATTTTTAATAATTTTATCATCTTTTGATTTATTCTCAATAAACAATTTATCAGGATTTTTACATCTTGATAGAGCTACATATAATTGTCCATGAGAAAATAAAGGTCTATGAAAGTATATTCCTACTTTTTCGAAACTTTGACCTTGAGATTTATTTATTGTAATTGCAAAAGCTAAAACAATTGGAAATTGTCTTCTATATAAAATAAATGGTAAAGAAGAAAATTCTCCAGAATCTAAAGTTATTCGTGGTATGAAAGCCGTAGTTCCTTTTTTAGTACCAGTAATGACCATGACTTTAATATTAAATTTATGTAATTGTAAAATTTTTAAACGTGTTCCATTACAAAGTCCATCGTTAATACTTAAATTTCTTATCAGCATTACAATTGCTCCAATTTTTAAAGTTAATTTATGAATTGGTAAACCTGGAAATTTCAACGAATTTAAATATTCAATAGGAAAATTTAATTGAACATCTTCATCAGTTTGGTCCATTCCTTTATTTTTTGCGTAATCTACACTGTAATATGTTACATCTTTTGCTATAATTTTCTTTAATATTTTATTATTCAATTTATAAATGTCTTCATTATGGCAAGCTAGTATTGCACAATTTGACAAATCATCATTTTCACTTATACTTGTACCGTATATTGCTTTACATACACTCATCGACCCATTATTTGCACATCTCGGGTCTTGAGTGCAAATAATCGCACCGTAGATTCAGGTAAAAACTCAGGACCGTATATATTCGTCTCTGAACCGAGCACCAGTGCGTAGAAAAGTCGCCTAGAGCGGCGCCACCGTGGTCGCCACGTAAACAACTTCTGATTCGGCACTGTCTCTTCGGGCGTGCGAGCTCGTCGAGGGTACATTTAGGCACCCGAGGGGCGCTACGGGAGGGGAAAAACTGTGAACTACGCATATAAGCGCGGTGCAAATAATGGGTCGATGAGTGTATATCATTTGTTTTCCAATTGTCGGGTATATGTATAAAAAGAATTAATATTTCCATGTCCATTTTTAATAAAAATTTTGAAAAATCATTATTACACGATCGCATATTTAATTTTAAATTCATAATTTTAAAATTAGGCCATAAATGAGAATATTTGATTGATTCCTGAAAAATACTTGTCCTACAACCGTTTTTAATTACAGGTAAAATTTGTCGAAAATTTCCTCCTAATATTATTAATTTTCCAGCAAATGGTAAATTTTCAATTTTACAACAGTCTCTTAAAGTTTTGTCAACTATTTCTAATGCTTTTTTAGGAATCATAGAAACCTCATCCCAAATAATAACGTCACATTCTCTTAATTTTTTTTTATCTGACTGTAATTTTAAAAATGTAGTTTCGATATATGTCAAATCTGATGGCATTCTGAAAGTTCGATGACTTGTCATACCACCAGGGAGTAAAATTGATGCTATACCAGTCCATGCCATTGACACCACTTTTTTCCCATTTCCAATAAAATAATGAATTAATGTTCTATACAGAAAAGTTTTCCCTGTACCCTCAGGACCATCAATGAAAATCATTTAATCCTCAAATTTAATTATATTTTTTAAAATGTAGTCTTGATCATCGTTTAATTGTTGCATTAATTTAATACTGATATCATTATATTCTTTCATAAATAATATATCTTCTTCTACTGTTTAAATATCAATATCTTGAGGATTAGGTAAACCAAAGTCAGAACACGATAAACTTTCTGAATTTAAAACTTCATTAATTTCTTGTAATGCTCTTTGTTCATTATTATCTTTAAATTCTTCAAAAAAATAATCTTTAAATTTATCCCGAATTTTATATGAAGATATAACGTTATCAGCAATTAGAAACCAAGCTAAAAATTTTCTTAATTCTTTAGGCATGATGATATTACACGCTTCTTCAAAAATATTAAATATTTGAATATCCGTTTCTACCAGTCCCATGGCTATAGCAGCATTTTGAAATGAATCATAAATAAAATTTCCAAATGTTTTTAAATCATTAAAACATGTTGCCCATTTTACACGATTTAAAATTAATTTTAAATGAAATCTTTCCACATCTTTTGGACTAACACTATTCATTCTACCAAGAGATTTTGAAAAACCTTTTCGTTTGACCCATATTTTTTTAGATGAATTGAAATAATAAAATTTTGGAATATTAAAATAAATTATATTTTTAGCCTTGTCATCTTTTTTATGTAATTCAAACCAAGCAGTTAAAGTTGTATTATTATTTTTGATTATTGCTTCACACTCTTTATTTTCTTCAAAAATTATATTTTGCTGATTTTCTAAATGAACTGCTAAGCGAATAACAGAATGAGATCTTCCAGATAAAGGCAGTTCTTCTATTCGCCAAGCAGCTTCCATAGGGCTGACATAACGACTATCTACAAATTTAATTATTTCATCATATGTTTCTGTTTCTTTAGAATCATTTTTATTAATTTCTTTTAATGCTACGTATGCTTTATCATGTCCTTTATGTAAATATTTATAAATATATTTGGTACTCATAATTGATGCCCAATATTCAACATTGATGTGACACCTATATTTTTTTAATAATAATGAATTATAAGGAACAACCATAGAATTATTGACATTTATAAATTTTCCCTCAAATTTTTTATTATACACATAACCTTTTTCTGTATTATCTCTACGTCTATATTTAGGAAAACTGTTTTTTTCAAAAATTGTATAATCACAAAACTCTTTTGGAAATCTTTATTATAACACGGTGAATTTTCTAAATGAGGATTGTGTATGGTAACATCAATTGAATGACTAATTCCCGTAAATCGTCATCATCATCAGGAATTTCGGCAGAAATATATTTATCAATATCTTCTGGATTTAATAATTTATTATTATAATTTAAGATAAATAATAAACGAGCATGAGGTAATCCTCGTGTTTGAAATTCTATTGTATAAACATATCCCAAAATATCACCAAATATTGTTCCACTTATTATATCAGATAATATGTAACGTAACTTTTCTTTAAATAATCTTACTGTAATATTTGGAATATCATTACATGTAGTGCCAGGAGGAAAATTTTTCAATACTTGTTTTAACTCTGGCCAATTTGGATTACACGTAACTGTAATAAATAAATCAGGTCTGCCTACTTCACGATTGATAGTCATTGCATCTTGGTATATTTGATGCATATGCCTTGGACTACCTATGTGAGTTGAAGGTAGTACAAACATATTCTCTAATCGTTCTTTATTATCAAAATTACTTGAATTATTAAAAGCACTATTCTTAACATGATCTACTAATCCTTGATAACATTCTACGCGTAATTTTTGTTGATTCAATCGTATATAATTTAATCTAGTACTTTCAATTATTATAAAAGCTTGAATTACATATTGTTGTGTTAAACGTCCACAATATAAAATGGGATTAAAATTATTAGTGATTCTATACGCCAAACGATAAGAATAATATTGTAAAGCAGTTAACCTTTTTTCACTATTAACATTTCGTTTAAAATTTGGACTCCAGCCTAAATCACCATTAGGGAACATAACAGGAAATGTCATTGGATCCAAATGAAATGATAATTTACTCAAAAAAATTGGAGATTGGTTATAAACTGGAAGATGTCTAGGATAAATTTCAAAATCAAATGTTGAAGGAACTACTCCGTTTTTTGACACTATTAAAGCTGCACATTCTGCAGTTTTTGGTTCATTATAAACCTTCATATTTAAATTAATATTTCGGACAAAAAATAAAATATACTCTGGGAGATCTTCATTTTTGGATAACTCGTATAAATGTCTATATTTTACAGTGTATGGATTATAATTCATGACCTTGTTAAAATTTCAATGTGTTTTTTTACTAATTTTTTGTTATTCTTTAATCTTTCTTGTGTAGCTTTATAATCATCAAAAATATAAATTTGTCCTAAATGAGGAGTTTCTCCTTTTTTTACTAAAACAGTATTTGGTGTTGTATGACAAACCTGTCCTTGAATTTTTAAATTATAAATTCCTTTTGTTGAATTTTGAATTATATTAGCATTAAAACTTGCAAAAGAAAATTTACTATTATTATCATAATGAGAGGAGAAATTTGTATTTTACCATCATGACAACAACTTTTATGTGAGAATTCTACAGACCAAAATAAAGCTGTACAGTATGGACATTTGTAGTCCATTTTTCCAAAATCAGAATAATTTATATCAGGTAATTTCAATTTCAATCTCTGTTGAATTTTTCTCCTTTTACTTATCCGTTTTTCTGACATATTTATTACTCTATCTTTCCTTCTTTTCTTTTCTAAACATTTATCATTCATACCTAAAACAATATCTCTTTCCCTTTTCTTTTTCATTCTTCCATCATTCATATTTTGAACCCTATCTTTATCCCTTTTCTTTTGCATTCTTTCCTCATTCATATTTACAACCCTATCTTTATCCCTTTTCTTTTTCATTCTTCCATCATACATATTTTCAACCCTATCTTTATCCCTTTTCTTTTGCATTCTTTCCTCATTCATATTTACAACCCTATCTTTATCCCTTGTCTTTTTCATTCTTCCATCATTCATATTTTGAACCCTATCTTTATCCATTTTCTTTTGCATTCTTTCCTCATTCATATTTACAACCCTATCTTTATCCCGTTTCTTTTTCATTCTTCCATCATTCATATGTTCAACCATATCTTTATCCCTTTTCTTTTGCATTCTTTCCTCATTCATATTTACAACCCTATCTTTATCCCGTTTCTTTTTCATTCTTCCATCAATCATATTCTTTACAATATCCTTTTTCCTTTTCTTAACTAATCGTTCTTTCGACATATAATCGACACAATCAGTTCTTCTTTTTCTATTTACACGTTCTAATCTCATGTTCTCAACCCTACTTGCTTTTCTTTTATTTTCTAACATTGACTCATCTAAATTTTCTACTTTCCTCTTTTCATTTATTCTTTCTTTATTTTTTTATAAAAATTTCGATTATAATTTTTTTTATAATCGTTAAGAAACGAAGAATTTGAGCATTCTAATATATCATAATGTCCTCTATCTATGTTTCCAGATAGTAAAAGGATTAATTTACTATTATGTTCCTTATTTCCAAATACTCTTATAGTAAAATCATTTAGAATTTTATGGTGAATTATTAAATGAATGGGATAAAGAGAAAAAAAGCTTGAATTTCCACCTCCCCACCATAAATTTGGTCGCGCGAAATATGTAATTTATATGAACGGTCGTCTACTATTGGTACACCATATGATGCATCTCCTACAATAAACGGTTCATACAAAGACCAATTTGGAATTACAAATGAAATAATTTTCAATCTGACTCGTCTATGTTGCTCTTGGTCATTATATAAAAAAAAGGAAAATGAGCGGAATAAACAATTACCATCTCCTTTCATTTTAATACTTACTTGGTTTTCCATTAAAAAAATTTTTTAATAACCTTATATTCAGACTCTGAATTTAGAATTATGTGTATTTAAAAATTTTTCATATAATTGTTTCTCACAACTTAATTAATCCAATTTGAAATACTAAAAATAAATATGTGACATTACATTTCAAATTTTTACAATAACATACGTTTATATTATTATAAGAATACTTCATCTCCTACTTTGAAGTTTTGCGGGCTAGATTTCTTATCGTAATAAAATTTTGATTTTTCTTTTGCTGATATTAAATTTTCTCTTGCTATACCTCGTATTTCATGTAATTTAGTTATAAGTCCTGTCATGTAGTCATCATATGTTTCTAACATTTCATGTGGTAAAGGTGCTTCGCTGGACGGTTCGCGAGCTAATTTCCCAAATACTAATTCGTAAGGGGTATATCTGGTTCCTTCATGAACAAATTTAATAAAGTTGTCTTGAATCGTTATGATATATAGATTTTCTGCTTTAGTTTCTGGTAATGGTCCAACTATATCCATAGAAATTTTATCGAAAGCTATACCGGGAGTATTGGTAATTACCATAGAATTTCTCGTTTTTACACACGGAGAGACTCAAATTATCAAATAGTGTTCTTTTTATATCAACGATACTTAAAAAATGTATGAATTTAGGGATAATACATGTACTACCATAATCTTTCTTAATTCAATATGAGTTTTCCATATATTTTTATGTATCTTTATAATTTTGCGGAACAAGAATTACAATAGTACGTTAAGAAAAAGTATTATTCACGATTATGATATTGGAAATTGTAATAATTCATACTGGTGAAAAGTAAGTCTTGAAAAAAAAATTTCGAAAGTTAATATTATAAATAAGATCAATTCTAAATTTTTTGAATAAAAACAGCCGAATGTTGAGGGAAGGGGGTTCGAGGAATGAGTCAGTGTGTGCTGGCGATCGGCATTGTGCAGCGTTAGTCTATCACCGTCTTTCGATCAGTCTTGTCTCGTCGTCGACGCGAGAATTATAAATATTTTTGCACCTTCTTGGGTTGATTTTATTTTACGCCTATTAGGCTGATTCATCTGTATGCCTTCAGGCTGATTAGATTTTAAAGCGAATACAAATTTTATCTAAATTAAACAAAAGCGCGTCGAAACGTGTGTGTGTGTGTGTGTGTGTGTGTGTGACGCCAATGCCGGTTCACTTTTCGATCAAATTCTCTTTGTATGGAGTGTATCATTCTCATGTGCATTTTGAAATCATTATATCTTAAATAAATCAGGGTTTTTTTATGCCGCAAGGCTTTTTCCCTTAAATCAGCCTTTTTAATCGTTTGACCTAAATCCATATTTAAAGTTTAACAAAAAAATTCGTGATTCGGGAACTAAAATCATTTAAATAATTTAGTGATATCTGAAATTCATAAATAGCTAAAAATCATAAAACTAGATTGCCAAGCCACCTAGGGCAAAGCAATCCACAACAAAACATGGTGCCTCCCGTGAGGTAGTGATTTTCCTCACAATAAAAGTTCGGAATAAAAGTGCGGTTGGCGTCTCACACGCCCGGGTTTCGACGTGTTTCGACGCATTCCGATGCGAAGATCACATTTCAGACCAACTCACAAAATCGCGTTGCATTCCGCGATAGAACCGCGCCACATTGTTGGCTGAGTTGCGCCACATTGCTGGCTGAGTCGCGCCACACTGATGGCTGATTTGCGACACATCGTTGGTTGAGTTGCGCGCGCATCAGAACGCCGCAGCGAATCATCTTAAAGACGAAGAACGCCGCAGAGTGCTTCCCAAATAAAGAAGAACGTCAACTTGGCTTCGAACATTCATCGATTCAACATCGGCTCTCTCATTTTCAACCTAATCGTCGTCGCTCCCACTTCAGGACGCCTCACCGCCCAGTCGGCTGCTGCACTGGAATAAAACAAGATAAGTACTTGTTCTTTTTAAGTGTTTGGTGTTACAAATTTACATCCTTTCGCGCGATCGTGATTCGTTTTCCGCGAGGTTTTCTTCTTTTTCTAAAGTGAAATTAACATACTTTTTTCGTTGCGGCCACTCGAGGCAACAATTTCGTGAACAAGTCGAGTCTTAACTATTCAAAATGGTGCTTTCTGCGGATCAAAAGAAACGCGTAACTTACATCGTTCAGAAGGGGGTTACATTGGAGAGAAAAATCGCGACTTTGAGAACATATATCGAAAGTTCTACATGTGATCCATTGAACGCGCAGTTACGTTTGACAAACATTACCAATCTTTTTAAAGAATATGAGCAACATAATGACGAACTGAGTGATTTAAAATCAGATCACCCACGCCTAGACGCATTTCTCGAGATAGAAGCAGATTATTTCGATGTTGGAACTAAGGTTGCTAAATTGCAAGTCCCGACACCCCTCGCAAATTCAACTCTAAATAATAGTAATATCACTTTTACTGAAAGACAGGACCGACCTAAATTACCGGTAACAAAGATTCCGACTTTTAACGGACGTCATGACAAGTGGGTCGCGTGGAAACATAGTTTCGTAGCTCTCGTACATTTGCGAACAGATATCAGCGATTATGTAAAACATACACA